>CATIWQ010115365.1:0-22681 GCA_949673415.1 Euphorbia schlechtendalii | reverse complement strand
TTTGATATTCTCTTGGGATACGAGTTTTATATGTCCAATTATAAATTTGCCCACGTTACAATTCCTTCTCTTTCTCCCTTACACATTGCAAATTCTTGTTTTTATGTAAATAAAAAAACTAAAAACACACGAGAGCCTTGTTTTTTTTTTATTATGATGACATTAACTAACTTGCTAATTTCTTAAAAATAACTGAATAGTAATAAGTATGCACTTTGGCAATTAATACTCAATCTCCAACAAATAAAAATCTGAAACCGTAAATGAATTAAAACATTCTAATAGAATAAAAAAGGAATATAGTATGACAACTTTATGGGAGCAAAGGCATGCGTATGGATAATAGAACCATGCAACATCATATTTTTGCTATCATCTACTTAGCATGAACACTTTCTTATTTTTCTTCTCTTCCTACCTATTTTATATACACTCATTTATTTATTTGTTTTTTTTTGTCGCTATATTATGTTTTTTTTTTTGGTATTTTGAGGGACCCTTCACAAATATGACATGTGTCATTTCTACTAGTATTGTTTTGCTTGTGAATATAATATTATAATATAAAATGTTAGTTAAATAAAAAGGGGGACTTTTGTAATTACATTGATCAAAATTTACGTATAAGAATATAACAATTGATATTCAACTTAAGTGAATCTAAAATAAGTTTTCACATTTTTAATTCACTGATTTGAATATGCTGTAAAAATAAAAAAAAGACCAAATAATAAAGATAATCAAGCAATGTAGATTTTTCATCTAAAAGGAGATTTGATAATATATTAATATGAGTTGCATTGTTCATTAATAGACCATGCAATTAGGCGTGCGAAAACAATATTGTCCTTTTAACTATTTTTATTAGTAGTGTAATAAAAAATGTTGATAAAGAAAAGGTAGTTGATCTTACAAAAAAAATTAATTATGGAAATTTACTAAAAAATTAATATATTTATACTTTTACGTACAAAAAGAACCATATTTTTATTTTACATACTTTTTTTCTTATCTCTGGCATAAGAATCATGTCATAGTTTTATATATGATAAATCGTCTTATGCCATGTACAAGGTCATCGAACGATGGTTTTTGCAGGTATTTCAAAATTAATTACGAAAATTAATGGAAAATAAGTTGTAGTATCACTTATATTATGTATATGAGCTCTTATACTAGATTTAAGACTTTCATGAAAAAAGTAGGAAAAAAGTGGTATATGAGGTCTTATACCATGTGTAAGTAAAAAATAGATAAAAATAAAAATATAAAAAAAATTTCACAAAAAAAATTATAAAAGTTAATTTATGTAAAAGAAAATAACGGTTTTATAACAAATATTTATTTAGAAAACTAATTTTTTATATGTAAAAATAAAAATAATTTTTTTATTGATTTCCTTGTATTTTCCAAAAAATAACGATAATATAACAAATATTTATCTAAGAAACTAATTTTGTAGATTAAAAATTTAGTTTAAATAGCAATTTAATGTTTTATGAAATATTTTAATTAATTTTCAGTTTAATTAAATGGATTTTTTCTCAACTACAATAGAACCTATCAAATAAGCTAAATATTTATCAAACAATTTAGATTAAAAAAATCAAACCAACAAAGTATTTGATTCGAACAATTATTTTGGTTAGGGTCAATTTTCAAAACACTAATTTGATACGCAAAAGTAACTTTCTAAACATAAACTTAAATGCGGCTCGCCATATGAAATTTAAAAACCAAGAGTTAATAAAACATGGTAAAGTTTAGAAAACCTTTTTTCCGTCTATGAAATTGGAGGCAGACAATCATGATGTTTCTCTAAATTTAAAAGTTAGTTAAACTTGCTTAAAAGTAGAATTTTAAATTAAAAATTAGTTCGTTAAACCTTTTTTTTTTAAGTTAAAAAAATTACTTTTAAGTAAAAAGTAAGAATTAGGTAATACTTACTTTTTGAAAGTGATTTTTTTTCAAATCTATTTTTGACCAAACAAATTATAATATTACTCATATATTATATTCAATACTTTTATAAAAACATATACTTTATAATCTTTTCAAGATTCAACAACTTAAAAGTGACTTAAAATTCAATTTTAAGAAACACTTTCAATGACTTAAAAATCTTTTTACAGAAACACATTAACTACTTATTTTTAAACTCCTTAAAAATTAAAAAAATACTTTTAAATTATAAATTATAAGTCACAGGTTTGAAGAAACACCCCAATAAATACAATTAAACGGGAGATGGCAAAAAAAAAATGGACACGTGTAAGAGTAAAGATAAAGTACGCCTCCCCCCACCGATCTGTCGTGAAAAGCACGCGAAGAATGGTCAAATAATATAAGACGCAATTTATGGAATGCAACAATAACTAAGCCTTTTCTCCTTTTGTCATTTTCTTACTCAAATTCTTACTTACATTACACCATCACAGTGTATTATCGTCTCAAATAAAACAAAAGATGTTCCTGAATACAATTTCTTGTTTTGTTTTTTTGTTTTCGAATTCAAATTAATATATTACGCATGCAAGATGAAATTAAGGTTGTCAGTCCTCACTTTCAATTCCGTCCAGGTCCATTGAATTCAATTACGTTAAATTAAGTTCAATTTTATTAAATTCAGTTCAAGTTTATTAATTCTAATTTTAATAATAAATACTATAATCAATACTTTAATAAAAATTAATAGCAATAATAACAATAATCAATAACAATGAAAATAAAAATTATAATATAGAAATTATTAAACAATACATTAACTGTTAATATAATAAAATTATTATAAATAATAATAATATTATTATTAATGTAACTATAATATAATATTATTCTCAATTATAATCATAATATTAATTAATTAGAAAATGTGATATGATACAATAACACATGAGAAATATTTATTAAATAAAATAATTATTATTTTTTGTAATTCAATGATAAGTGATAATTTTAATCTAAACTATGAGATAATATAATAACTATTATTTATTCAAGTGTAAATGTAATAATAATTATTATTGAATAACAAAATTTTAATTAAATGATATAAGAATTTTATTATTAATGGTATTAAAATTACTTTATTTATTATTTTATATATGTGGTTATTACTATTATTATTTTGAATGATTAATATTAATAATTTATTTTTTTAATGTTTGTTAGTTATTATTATTATTTTAATAAGTGTATTATTATTAAGTTCAGTTAAGTTAAATTTAGTTCAGGTCCATTGAAGTTCAGTCAAGTTAATTTAAATTAAATTTAGTTCAATTCATGTTTCAGAAGTTGAAAAGAACATGACATAAATTATAAGTTGATGATTGAGAAGAAATACAATTTTATTGTAAAATATAAAAATAAACAAGTGTTGTAATAAATTTTTGTATAGATTAAAATGAGATTTTTTAACATTTACATTTAAATCACTTAGAGCATCTCCCTATCTATGCTTAGGTGGCATATGAAATAGACATCCAAATTAATGATAAAGATAAACAGATTTGATATTTTGTAAATTTATCACAATAGATTGTGGATTCTAATTGTTCATTAGGTCTTTAATTATATTTTTTCAAATTAAATAAATAAAACCAAACAATTTGATATTAAAATAATATTTAATTGATGAGTCATGTAATCTATTTGGTTGTCTATTTATGAATAGTCAAATAGACAATCTTAATGTTACATCAAATTTGAGAGATAAATAGATTAGCTATTGTAGAGTTTTTTTTATTAAATGTCTATTTATACTTATGTGTCAAGAAAAAAAGTGGAATAAACAAGCTATTGAAGATGCTCTTAGGTCAGTTTTCAGGTTTTAATTTCTTTCTCTATTTTATTCTTTAGTTGGTTACGATAAATTTGTGTTATTGATGAATTTGCATTGAGATTCCCACAACTTTTCTTATTTTCGCCTGTTGTGATAATGAACGTTAAAAGGTCATCCTCGTAATCATCTAAATTTGAAAAAGCCGGTAGTGTATTACTTCCTCAATCTCAAAATAATTGTTACTTTTAGGTTGTTTGTCAATATTAAGACGACATTAATTAAAGCAATTAAAATACTTATTTACCCATGACTTTTATTAATTTGAAAGTTGATTAAATACTTTATTCTTTTTATCATTTTCAAGGTGCATTAAATAATGGTAAAATAAATAAAATTTATAAAAATGTGCATTGAAAAATGATAATTATTTTAAAATTATTTTAAAATTCTAAAACAACAACTATTTTGAAATGGATGAAGTAAATCATTCAACCAATTAAACAGTTTTTTTGCTGTGTATTCAGATAAGTGCTTAACCTATCACACATTTAATTGATCGATACATGTAAAAGAACATTTTGCAAATAATTTTTCATATGAAATAAACCGGTTTTGTATATAAAGTTTTCAAGTAAATTAGCAGAAATGATGCGCATAGGGGGAGAACAGAAAACTCCCGCTAATCCTCGTAAACCACGTGCTAAAATGCGCCAATTTGACATTCTTTCCTCTGTAAAACTCGTCCCTCCCTTTTTTTTTTAAATTCTCTCTCTAGCTTTTTCTCTCTCATCCCTGGTTAAAAATACAGTCTGCTTCCGTGTTCTGGTAGCCTTCACTGTTTAACCTCTCTTTTCTTAAAAAGAATTTCTCTATATTATATAAATTATATACCTCAATAAAATAATCCATTTTATTTCACTGTACAAAGCTGCAACTAAATCGCCATTTCCAGGTACACTGTTGCAGGATAAACAAATACATATTAATAGAGATTAGGTAAAAGGGGGGCTTCTTTATCTCTATACAATTTTCCCCACAAAGTTGTATTTGCACTTGGGTATTTGAATACAAGTAAAGGTGGGAGCTTTTTACATGTTAACCCTTTTTCTTGAGTAATTGAAGGGGATAGGTAAAGTCTGATCAATATTATCTCTCCCAAAGTTGGTTTTTTTGTTGGGTATTTGAAGGGAAGGAGATGGAATCAAAGCAGGGATGATTGTAAGTGTTGGAAAGTTCATTGAAAGGTCGGTTTCTGTAGAGAGAGAAGGAGAAGATAGACCCCACTGCCATACTTGGATAGGCGTGCTTTGATGCAAAATGATGGGTTTTGGTTCTGTGTATTGATATGTCAAAAGGCCCACCTCAAAAAGATCTCCCCTTTGTTGCCTTTTTGCAGGTTTTGTTCCATGATTTTGGACTCAGGGGGAGTGAAGAGTGAAATACTATTGTCTCTTTTGGGTCCAAAAGGAATAGTCCTTTTTTGAGATTCCTCTTTGACATGGCTTGATCATTCATCATTTTCCTTCTGGGGTGTTTTCTCATTGGCCAACAAGGGCTTTTCCATCCTTTTGAAGATGGGTTTTTGTTAAGAGGAACACAAGATGGGGTCTGTTGAAGAGAAAATGAAAGTTGGGAGCTTGGTTAATGGAACCCAAACCAGTCTGCTAGAGGAAATGAAGTTGTTAAAGGAAATCCAGGACCATTCTGGTTAGTTGCATTTCTCCCAAAAGCTTATTCCTTTTTTAGCTGTTTTTAAAAGTTTGGCTTTTTATTCACTAGTTCAAATAATTTGGTAAAGTATCATTCTAATTTTGTTTACATGTGCTCTTAATTTTCCCTTTTAGTCCACATATGTCAAGTTCTCTTCTAAGGCGTTGCAACTAAGAATTTCATGCTTGATTTTAGGAACCCGTAAAACCTTAAGCTCGGAGCTTTGGTATGCTTGTGCTGGTCCACTTGTTTCCTTACCTCAAGTTGGAAGTCTTGTTTATTATTTCCCTCAAGGCCACAGTGAACAGGTTTGTCTTTATAAATTTTATCATAAATTTGGTGAAAAAAGTTTATTCTTGTTGGTTTTCAATTATTTTTTTTGGCACCCTTGGTTGATTGTAAACCAGTAGGTGTTTGTCAACAAATAGAAGACATTTAGTCAGTGATATTTGAATTGAAGCTTGTAGACGAATTTTAACACTATCTTATGTTGACTTTTTTAACTGATTGCTTGATCATTACAATAGGGACTAACAGATTTTGATTCACACATTTAGGTGGCAGTTTCTACTAGAAGAACAGCTACATCTCAGATTCCAAACTACCCAAATCTTCCTTCACAGTTGTTGTGCCAAGTTCACAATGTCACTCTTCATGTAAGCCATTTTCGGTTCTCGACTTCAACGTTTTTCATGCCGCTTTTATGTAATATAAGATGATTGTTGAATCCTTAAATTGTGTTTTTCCCCCTGTGTTTAGGCGGACAAAGATACCGATGAGATCTATGCTCAAATGAGTCTTCAACCAGTGAACTCTGTAAGTTCGAATTCTATATAGAGGAGCTTTCTAACTTTGTTATTTTTTACCCTTCATTAATATGCTTATCTCTCTGTAGGAAAAAGATGTTTTCCCCATACCCGATTTTGGACTAAAACCAAGCAAGCATCCAAGTGAATTCTTCTGCAAAACCTTAACTGCAAGTGATACAAGTACCCATGGTGGATTCTCTGTGCCTCGTAGAGCAGCAGAAAAACTCTTTCCTCCTCTGGTTAGTTTTGATTTGAGTTAAAAGATGAGCCCTTGTTTATATGGTGAGATAAATTAAGTAGTTTTTTTGTGTTCATATTTGTAGGATTACACAATACAGCCACCAACTCAGGAGCTTGTTGTGAGAGACTTGCATGATAATACCTGGACATTTCGCCACATATATCGAGGTAAAAAAGTTTTTATGCCACTAACTTGGCTTTTTTTTTAATGCATATTTTGAATTCATCCTACTTGGCATCCTTTTATGCAGGGCAACCAAAGAGGCACCTTCTAACTACTGGGTGGAGTCTATTTGTGGGTTCGAAGAGGCTTAAAGCAGGTGATTCGGTATTATTCATAAGGTAAATTGCTTCTCATTGGGAGTTTGAAGGGATAGAAAAGTTGCAGTTTTTAATTTTTGAATCTTGAATTTGTGATCTTACAAGGGATGAAAAGTCACAGTTAATGGTGGGTGTGAGGCGTGCAAGTCGTCAACAAACAACATTACCATCGTCTGTTCTATCAGCTGACAGTATGCATATTGGTGTTCTTGCTGCTGCTGCTCATGCCGCTGCAAATCGTAGCCCCTTCACCATTTTCTACAATCCAAGGTCTGTAATTATGTTTCTATATTGTACTATACTATCTCTCTCATCTTTGAGTCCTTATTTATTGTTGTGATCACACAATTTTTTTATGACTTGCAGAGCATGCCCTTCGGAATTTGTGATTCCTTTAGCGAAATTCAGAAAAGCTGTATATGGCACTCAAGTGTCAGTTGGTATGAGGTTTGGGATGATGTTTGAAACCGAGGATTCTGGCAAAAGAAGGTATTTTTCTAAACTGTTGTGCTACTTTGTCCCTTGAATTCTAATCTATTGGTTTAGATAGTCTCACCTTGCAGGAATGATTCGGTTTTTTCTATGCAGGTTTATGGGAACTATCATTGGTTTAAGTGATTTAGACCCATTGAGATGGCCTGGTTCCAAATGGCGAAATCTTCAGGTACAGAGACTTTTTACATTTCACTCTTTCTATATACTTAAAGAAGTCATCTTTCTTGAAGATTTCCTTCGCTTTGCCAATTTCGCAACTAAAAGTTTTTGCCTTTTTCTGTTTTTTGCGCAGGTAGAATGGGATGAGCCAGGGTGCTCTGATAAGCAAAATCGGGTCAGTTCATGGGAAATCGAGACCCCAGAAAGTCTCTTTATTTTTCCTTCGCTGACATCAGGTCTAAAGCGGCCTATGCATACGGGTTTTATGGGTAAGCTCATCATAACACGGTTTTACTGGTACAATTTGTCGTTGGTTATAAAATTGTTGCTTCATTTTTATTACAGGCGGTGAAACTGAATGGGGTAACATGGTAAAAAGACCTCTCATCTGGCTTCCTGAAAACGGAAATGCCGGTTTTCCTTATCCTTCAATCCCGAACCTGAATTCTGACCGCCTTATGAAGATGTTTATGAAACCTCAAGTCGGTAACTATTCCGGAATCTGTGAGTCAGCACTTCATGAATATTCTGCCAAGGCAGGAGGAGCTCCTTTAGATGACAACAAGTCCATCTCTGCAACAACGAATCCAATTCCTCAGCCTAACCGATCAACAATTACACCTCTAGAGAATCAAAATTATTCTCAGACACCTGGTGTTATTAGCGTGGAGAAGTCGAAACCCGAACCAGAACATTCAACCAATCAGTTAAGCCAGGTCACCACAACAGGAAATTGCACCGAAAAACCATCCTCGAGTTTTCCACATTCACAAGACACCGATTTCAGCGTTCTGAATGCTTCACTTCCTTTCCTTGATACCGAAGATTGGATGGCAAATCCGTCTTTCATGTCTCTCCCTGGCATTTACGGATCGCCAATGTTTGGATTGCAAGAACCATCGAATGCCATGCTTCCCGAATCAGTGAATCCTAAGATGCCTCTAATGAATCATGATTTATGGGATCACCAACTTAACCAACTTGTCCCTTTACCTCAGAAGGAGCCATGTAGCCTAAACTTGAGCGGTGGGAAAGATTTGTCGTATGAGAGTAACGACCAAAGCGGGGTTTATGTCGATGTTGTGAATGGGGGAAGTGCTGTGATGGACCCTTCTGTTTCGAATGCTATTCTGGACGAGTTTTGCACGTCAAAGGACGTCGCTTTACAGGACCCGCGCAATTGTTTGCTCGGGAATTTCAGCTCGAGCCAAGATGTTCAGTCTCAGATCACATCCGTGAGCTTAGCAGAATCCCAAGCGTTGGAATTTCCCGACAGCTCAGGCGGCACATCTTCCAGCAATGCTGATTTCGAAAAGAGCCATTATATGAACAATAATTCCTGGCAGCAAGTCGCTCCCCGAGTGCGAACATACACAAAGGTAAGAACTTTATTAAACTTTACATTTCATAATCTTATATTAACATGATGATTCTATGATATGGTGTTGATAGGTTCAAAAGGCTGGTTCTGTTGGGAGATCGATTGATGTGTCGAGCTTCAAAAACTACGAAGAACTTTGTTCTGCAATAGAGTGCATGTTTGGACTCGATGGGTTGCTTAACAATCCTAGGGAATCGGGCTGGAAACTCGTCTATGTGGACTATGAGAGTGATGTGCTACTTATCGGAGATGATCCATGGGAGTAAGTATCATTATCATCACAAGTTATGTTTTTTCTCTATGCAATTTAGTTGCCTAATTCTGTTGAACTATTGTGTTATGTTTTAAGGGAATTTGTGGGATGTGTTCGATGCATAAGAATTCTGTCGCCATCGGAAGTTCAGCAGATGAGCGAAGAGGGAATGAAGCTTCTGAACAATGCCGATATGCAGGGCCTAACAGAAGTCAACCGCACTTGACCGCAACTCTCTCTCTCTCGACATTTTTGTCAGTAGTGAAGTGATATCGGCCGTTCTGAATTCTACCGCAAATATACCTTAGTGATAATGTGTAGCGTAAGTGCATTTCAGCTGGCTTTCCCTTGTTTTAGGATGGCCATTGATGCATTATTGCACATTAATTCATGACTAATGCTCCGTTTTAGTTTGTTATGGGAACCAACTTTCAATTCAGTCTTCCATTATATTTGAAAGTTTCAGGTATCTGAATCATTGTTTTTACAGCCGTACTAGATTATATTTCGATGAAGTTACTGATACGGGGTATTATTGGTATATGATCCGTGGTATAACCAGTTGTTCTACTGGACAATTAATATCATTATAAAATAATTTATATATAAAAATACGTTAAATCTATGTAATTAAAAACTATCATCTTTCATTTTATATTATTACAAATTTATAATTATATGTAAAAATATATTTCAGATTATGATTACATCAGTTTTTATAATTTGGACATGGTCATACCCGTTCACGGTATTTTTAGTAAATTAAAATGGTAAGTTATGGTATTGATAATATTGTTCATATTTTCATCACAGTGCATTCTCAGGTAATTGTGTAAAACACCCTTCAACTGATTTTGCAAGCCCGTCATTTCACAGTTGGCTACTTTAAGATCGATTCATGATCTTAAATACCATCATCAACATTATGCATTCTTCTTGAATATGCAGAAAGGGTTCGTCTATTTGGTAGGTGATGTTTGGTTCACGAAACAGTTATTCCATGGAAATGAACGGAAATTATGAAATGTGATCATCTATTTGTGTTGGATTCCAAGTTATTCATCGTCTGATAGAATAACTATGATAAATCTAATGCAAATAATCCATGATTTCCTTTCATTTATATGACTATTCTATGGAATAATCATTCCATAATCCAAACATGTCAATATAAACTTGAAGGGCAACATAAAACAGTTTCGATCACATTCTAGATATCTAACAACTCAGAACACCATCTACTCATAGTTCAACAGTTTCAGAATACGCTAATTTAGTTTTCATTCCTAACATAAACAAAACATCAAATCATAAAAAAAGTTGTCTTCAAATTACATAAAACATGCATCAATTTCTTCCCCCCCAGGGCACCAGTTGTGAAAAGAAACAACTGATGTACCAATATTACATTCGATGCAGTTTAACAGCACAAATTCTGTGCAAAATCAACAGAATTGAGAAGCTCAGTAGTTCCTCTTCAATTTCTCTGTAAATCGGTTCATCACACTCTCGCTGGTTTCTGCAGCACTGCAGACAAATAAATCTCGGGTCGACCCGACCCAGATGGATCCATCTTCTCTCCCACAACCCATTTAAGCTTCTTGTACCCGAATCGCTCTATCAACCGGGTCAAAACCCTCTTCTTCTCATCATCCACACAGTAGAAGTTGTCCAACCAAAACAACCCGCCCGCCCGCATAATTCTATCAATGTCAAACATCAAGAACTCGAATTTCTCAACTTTACTCCCCACATCCAATCCACTCGACGAATGGACTAAATCAAACACATTATCATAGAACGGGAACCTATGATCTAAGCTCAAATACAGAGGGAAAAGCCCTCTTGCTGCTATGAACTCACTGAATGGAGCATCAATATTCAATGTATTGGTAATTACTGTAACATTTTTTTCAGCCATTCTAGCGGCAAAAGTGCCAGAACCCCCTCCAATATCTAACCCAATTCTAATTCCCCCACTTGCTAACCCTAACACGTCATCGATTACAAAATCAGTCTTGCTTCTAGCCTTGACGTACTTTAAATTCTCAACACCGTTGCTCAAATCAAAGCAACCTACACAATCTCTACTCAGTTTCTTCTTGTTCAAACAGTCTATACTCTTGCAACCTATCCCACTCCAGCTTAGAATCTTGTCACTAACAGGTTTCCAAAGTGAAATTGGAAAAGGGGAAATACCCACCTTAGGGATTACTTTGGCAAAGCATCTCCTTCTAGGCAATGGCTCACATCCTCGCAGAATCAGCTTCTGGGCAAGGCTCCAATCGTCAGGACAAGGCCCGGAGACCTTGTAAGACATGAATTGAGACAACAAATCAGCGGATTTCTCGCAAGAGTGGCCCACGGAAGCAACCATTTCGGTTATCCCGGTTCTTGAATCTTTGCCAAGAGGGAGTTGATGATGTTGCAGAAACAATTTGAGCTCGTATGGGATGTTGGGTCTAGAAATGTCGATTGTTTCATAGCCCAGCATCTCCTTCTCCATTTTGGCGAGCTCTTTCTGAGAAGAATCGATTTCTTTGAGAATTAGAGAGACTTGCTCGGAAATTAGGGAAATGTTTTTGTGGGTATGAAGGAAGACGTGGTTTTGATTGAGTTTAGGGGAAGAAGTAAAGGCATAAAGAGCAAACAGATTAGTAGAAATAACAGAGAAGAGCATGAGAATGTTAACGGCTGAAGAACAGAAAGTTGCCCGCTTGAATCTGGCGGTTCCGTCGCCGATTTTAAGTGAGACTGATCCCATCTTGATCTGAAGAGAGGTGAAAGGGTTTAGATTTGGAAACAGCGAAGAAGAGAGTGAGATTAGTTTAATAAAGATGGAGACTTTTTTAGACCGGTTAAAAAATGGACATTGAAACAAAATTTAATTCAGACAGTGAGTGAGAGAGAGAGAAAAAAAATTTAATTCAGACAGTGAGAGAGAGAGAGAGAGAGAGAGAGAGGTGTTTGTCGGTTGCAGTTGAGCTTCACATTTAAGGAACGTACTTATATAAGTATGACTTTGTAGCTCACTTGTTTTTATTTGTCATACTTGTATAATTTTAGATTTATTCTTTTTTTCAAGTGATGAATAATAGTCAATCAAACAAGAATTTAACAACGACAATAGAGTCTTTTATTTTCAATTTGAATCGATTTCAACTCTGATAAATTCCTTATTTTAATAACTTTATTTGAGTTCCATATTTTTCTTCTAATCAAAAGTTTAAATTGAGACAAAATAAAAACAAAGTAATTTGTCTGATCATTTTTGACAGTATTCTATCATGTTAACTTGATAGAAAATATAAGAATTTTCAACTTTCGTCGGAGTAGAGCAGATATTAAACCGGCTCCCTTACTATCACTCTTCATGGATTTTCTCTAGTTACAGTATCATATTAATACAAATTTAACAATTGCATAACGAATTGACAAAAATTCATCAAGCAAATACAAGTTCATGTTTCATAATTAATTCCTAAACAAGACTGAATGTGAGATCAACGAACTACATCAAGAATCTTGAACTTAACGTCGTTATATTCTTGAACTAATCTGAATGTCAGGAGAAAATTTTAAAAAATTTGTAAAAAAATGAAATAGTGCCGGAGTAAGCACCCAAATTTCCAGTCAAACAATTTGAGGCCTTTGAGAATTGATTGTTTGAGATTTCCTATGATAAATCAATTAAAAATATCTTATTTTACTTGTTCAAACAAATAAAGTGAGGTGATGAATACTTTAATTTATTGATTAAGACTAAATCTACAACACCGCAAATCACAAATTGGAATCATATATTTAATGAAGAAAATATTATAGAAAATGTAAATGCACAATTTTATTTTAGATATTGAAATATGACTAAATCGTGAAATAAAGTGCCAAACGATACGTGTCCCGCTTGATAATAATACAATGATTACAATCCTGCTAGACGGCATCTACCTCCGTCAAGTTGTAAAAATGTTCTGGATTTTCTTCTGACGGAGACCCAATCCACTCTTAATTTTCCGGTTTACAATTACTCAATACATTTCTCCGGCGAGAATTTACAGTTGAAGGATGGGGGCTTCGTCTTCCACGCAGCACAACAAATCGAACGAACAACGAGAAGTTGAAACTTTAGTAGCATCCAAAGGTGCTTTGCCAATGCTTCAAACTACTTTCTCTAAACTCGCCGATCCTCTAACAAATTCTATCCATCTCCAATCTCTTCAGGTTTGCCCTCTCTCTACTCTAAATTCGGCTGCCTCTGTCTTTAATATCACAATCATTATTATTTTTATTTCGGAGACCAGAGTTAATTCTGTTTATTTCGTTGCTTGTTTGTATTCCTGTTTAACGGGTTTCATTTCTTTCTAATTGGGAGTTTCTTTTATTTAATCAGCAATGCTTCTGCTTGAATTATAAAAGCCCATACTGTGAGGCAAGCGATGTTCCTGACTCATTTAAGTTGTTATTGGATCATATTGGAGAATCAGTTGTGGATTTATTTTTCGTCAATGAGAAAGGAAGGATCGATTGGATTGAATTTTTGAGAGGGTATTTGAAGTGTTGTGGAAGGATGCCTAAATCAATGCCACTCAACGCATTGCTAAGAGTATTTTCCACTAGCTCTGAAAAAGCTGGGCATCCTCTGAAACTGGAATTTGAATTCACTGATGATGATTCCAAGATAAGTGGGGTTCTTCTAGCCAGGGAAGTTCTTATGCTTCTCTGGTTTTGTTGGACTATTTTTTGGGATTCCAAAACTTCAGAAGGAAAGGGAAATCTCTGCCTCCCGGATGTTAGCAATTTGGTATTATCAGCCGTTGTTTGCTCTGCTGAAGTTGGAAGTGAGTTGAATGTATGGGATTGTGACATCTCAGCCTTGGAAGTTCAACTTGTTTCTGGGAAGTTCCTTACGTGGGTGTTGTCAACTGTGCCAGGCCTCCCGAATTGTTTCGCACAATTCGCCAATGCCAGACTTCAAAATGCTGTTTCTTCAGTGGTATGAAGTCCAAATCAACTCACTTATATTTGTGCTTTCATGTCATTTTACTTCTTGCTAAAGTTAAGATTCAGTCCATGCTTGCCATTCGGGCTTTTCTTAATACATTGGACTAGTTTATGCTTATGAAAACTTTTGATGTTTAAATATAATCCGGCTGCTATAGTTGTTTTTGCTAGATTCCTTGAATTACTTCTATTGTCTAAAGTACTGTTTCACTTGCTTTTGTGATCATTTGTGTTTGATCAATAGGGTTTGGTTGTCTATATCCTTCTTGTTGAGAATGATTTGTGTCTTGTGTGGCGCTGCAGCCAAGTTATAAAAAGTTCAATAAAATATTGTTTCCGTTTATGCCCATTATCTTCACCTTTTGAACCTAAAGTCGCATTCCAGGAGCAGCAGTGCTCTTTTATTTGTATCATTCTTCCACTTGCTTATGCCTTGCTGTCAATGGGACACATTACTTCTTCTATTCATAAATAGATTTTGTCATTCCTCTAGTCATTTTTTCGTAGGTCCTGTTATCTAGGACTTAAAACCATTTCAGTTCATATCAGTTCTGTTTAGGCTCATAGAAGTTCTAGAGAACAGAGCCTTTTTGGACCTTTTTGTATGAAATTAGACTTGCATCCTTATTTATTATTCATGACATTTTTAACCTGAGAAGGAATGTGCTATAAGATCATAAGAGGTTGGCTTGCTTGTTGCTTTTAAATGTATACCATTTCTTCTCTGCTTAATGAATTATGTATCTTCCATCTATCTTGATTTTGTTATCTATCCAATTTCCAATGCATCTTCTCAAACACTTTAGGTGATTTTCTTGTTTTGGTCTCCTGCTGTAAAATTTAGAGTTGTAATCTTGAAAAAACGTTTTTCTTAGAACCATCAAAGGCGTATTTTAATGCTGTCCTGGTTACTTTTGTGGGAATATTGTTTATACATTGTTTCATAGTCTTTTTCATATTTATTCAAGGCACTTTGTGACCTGCGGAACGCACTTTGTAAGCATACTGCTTACATCAAAACTGATTGATCCATTTCTCTATTAGTCCTTGTGACTTTTCCTGTATGCTGCTTTAGTTAAATTATCATTTCTTGTTATAAAAGATCATCATCATCATCATCATATAATTTCATTTGACACATAACAGGAGTTAGAACAGTCAACTTCCTCACAGGGAGAAAACCCTTCAGGAGAGGCAAGTGACGTTTGTCTACTGACTCGTGGAAGGGCATTTGCAATCTCTTTCACACTGCGGGGTATAATGAGCGAAGAAATCTTAAAACCATATTTACCCACTGGCGGTGATGGAACGTTTGAAAATCTTATTTATCGGTTTGTCATCTTCCTTTATGTATATTTTGCATGATCCACAACCATTATCATTCGGTTTGAAAATCTTGTTTATCAGTTTGTCATCTTCATTTATGTATATTTTGCATGATCCACAACCATTATCATTCGGTCCTTGTGATTACTACTTTATTGGTTTTAGGTATATTGACCCCCTATTTTCTAGCGACTTGGACTGTGGTGCTTGTTTAGTTATTTGGTTAAAAATTTTACCTCCAGATTGTACAACTTAGAGACCTGTCTACCTATCATCTTGATTTGTCAATGCAACAATTTTCTATTTTTGTCCTACTATTTTAGGTCATCTCACCACGGGAAGGGCTTGAACAGATTTTGGTCTAATATTGAAGGTTATCATGGTCCATTGCTTGTTTTGGTCTCCGCTACTTCTGAAGATTCCGCAGAAAATATTAGCACTGAAAGAAAATGGGTAATAGGTGCACTTACGCAACAGGGTTTTGAAAACAAGGATGTATTCTATGGAACCCCAGGAAGCTTGTATGCTATAGCTCCAGTCTTCCGTGCATTTCCACATTCTGGTATGTAAAGAGTGAAAAGAACAAAATCTCACAAGTCAATAGAGAGAAGCTTGGTAACCGAGCAATACTATACACCAGTCCCCTTCTAAGCTATTAGGGGAATGGTGTTGTGACTTTTTTATTCCTTAAAAATTGAACTATACATTAGCTGAATGAAATTCAAGTAAGATGCTTTTAATTATGTTGCTATTGAGACAATGAAACATGGACTATCATGTCATCTGCAGGGAAAGATAAAAACTTTGTATACAGCCACTTGCATCCAACTGGAAGAACTTACGACCCACATCCAAAGCCTGTGGGAATTGGCTTTGGAGGAACCATCGGAAATGAAAGAATATTTATTGACCAAGACTTTACTAAAATCACTGTACGCCATCATGCAGGCGACAAAACTTACCAGCATGGTCCACTTTTCCCATCTCAGGTATAGCCCATGATGCACTTTGTATTGCTTCTGGCTTTCTGTTAAATTCAGTCAATCAGTTTTATAGTTTATGCATTACTCTTAACAAGCTATACATGAATGGAAACTGGTCATCAAATGATGTACAGTTAGGAGTCACGTGCCTCATTCAGACAACATTAAACCAACATCCTAAACTATCACTTTGGATGTTTCACAACCTAGCTTCTGTTATGAATCTGTGAAACAGGGCTTTCTCCCCGTTGAAGCTTTGATATCAGATGTCGAAGTTTGGGGATTAGGTGGGGAGGCAGCAAGAGCAACCCAAACTTCTTATAAGAAGAGAGAGGAGCTTTTCATTGAGCAAAGACGCAAGGTAACTCATCAAACTCTTGGCTATGATCGGCCGGTGCATATGTAAAAATCTTTCAAGGCAGGTATTATATGCTCACCTTTTTACAGGTTGACCTGAAAACATTTGCAAACTGGGAGGACTCCCCCGAGAAGATGATGATGGACATGATGTCTAATCCCAATGCTATAAGGAGGGAGGAACGGTGAAAAATGCTTGAAAATGTTCTGTTACTTTTCAGCATAAACTTCTTCTCCCCTGATTTGGAATTGTTAGATTGTAGATAATCATGTGCAAGAGAAAAGAAGATTTGGTGAAAACTAGTGTACAGTGTTCTACACTAGATTTTTTTGATGTGCAAGTCTTTGGAGTGAAAGCTTGTACATTAGCTTGTGTATGTAACATAAGTGGCATTAATAGTGCCTGTTAAATAAGATTCAGACACTAGGTTTTAGAACACTATTTGCTTCGTTTTTTTGAAGCCTGTGATCGAAATAATTCCATGTTATACTCAAGAGTTTGTCTGTGCAAGGATCAAAGATTAGCGATCGTTGTCATGTTGTCAATGGTTATGATCACAACTCGGTGGCATAATGTTGCATTTTTAATGTGAGACAAAAAGAGACCTTACTAGAACATTTCTTTGTCAAGCAGACTCCTATAATGGAAATTAAAATTATTGATACAATTATCTTCCGAGTTTCTCAAATAAACTTGACAGAATTGTTTATTCCTAGGAAAATCCTGTCCTTTTCTTGTAGAGATTTTTGTAAATAACAGAGCAAATGACAGCTCAAGGCAAGCAAAAAAACTACTTCAAATATTACAAACCAGAAAGCGTAGCAATTATAGAAAATAGAGAATTTCTATATCATTTTTTAATCTCAGTTTCACAAGCAAGCTCGTATCGAAGAAGTTTCAGAGAACCAGTGTACATATTTTGGATTGGAGCATCTATAAATTTGCATGCATCTTTCAAGTGTACATCAGGAATTAAACTCGCGAACCTGACATTGAGTGATTAGAAAACCTTACCATGATCTTAAAGA
The DNA here is from genome assembly GCA_949673415.1 of Euphorbia schlechtendalii. Lineage (NCBI taxonomy): Eukaryota > Viridiplantae > Streptophyta > Magnoliopsida > Malpighiales > Euphorbiaceae > Euphorbia > Euphorbia schlechtendalii. The sequence goes on along the minus strand of CATIWQ010115365.1, from coordinate 4,833 downwards.
TGATAGAGTGGATGTAAGATCAACCGGGCACACCCTATATCAAAAACCTTCAGTCTCATAAATTTATAACTTAACATCTATAAATGTTTTCTGCTCACACTATTTGAGCATCAGATACAAAAATGCATGTATAGAAACATACAAAACTAACCCGAATCGAAAAATTTCAGTTGAGCACCGCCGCGCCAGAGTGAACTGACTAATCCTGTAATTAGTCCCACGAGAGAGACATAATGAAGCAGAACCATTTGTAGGAAATCAAGCCAGAAAACAAAATAAAATCTACAACAGCAAAACTTAACTACTAATTTCCCTATCCATTTTCATTCTCTTGGCACTTTGCACCTCGGGTATGCTAGTGCTTCGTTGCTGGGATGTTGCATCATGCTGGTACGCGCAATTGGCTCCATGCCTACACCCTCTTGAACTGTTAAAATAAATACAAGGCTTCATAATCTTTGGCTTCGAGTCCCTTGGTTTTTGATTCACCATTTCCTGATTTGCCCCTCCTTGGTGATGACTGTACCGGTGGTTACCACCAAACTGATGAGGAGGGGCTTCTTGTCTTTCACCTCCATGTTGCTGTATCAAGTTCTTATAGTAATTCATGTCCTTCACTTGCGGAACTCCAGCAGAAGTAGCGGGCGGGACTTGAACAGGCTGTGGAGGAACCGGAACCTGTTGTGTATTAGGCAAATACACTGGTCCGCCTCCATTTGGCTGGCCGAAAAAGGGCCCGCTAGAAGTAGTAGCAGTATATGTAGGCGCTGCTTTTGAATCTGTTCCATTCATTTGCAAGTAAGACGGGTCGGGTAGCGGTGCTTGAGGAGGTGGATTGGGTATGCTCGGCAAACTTGAGGCAACTCCACAATCCTGAACGAATTTCTCGATCAATTTCGGGTTGTTGAGGAGTTTGATAAGAAGATCGGGATCTATGAGACTTCCTTGCTCATTACTTTTCATGGCTGCAAAAGCTGCAGAAGCTGCAGCTACTACATCAGGCTCAACACCGACAGGTCCAACTCCAAGAGCAAGTTTCTCACTTGAGGGAACATTTGAAATCGCAGGACCAACAACTGATTGTGCCTGTGAGATCAAGGGAGGATCAGAAGTTTTCACTGAATCGGGAGGTGAATCAGTTGCATCTTCATCTTCGATGGGAGTAATGGGAATTAGAGGAACTTGTTCATCATTGTGACGACCATCTTCCACGTCCAATGCGATAATGGGACTGCATGTACAAAAATAAAATTTTAGCTCGAGAAATTGAAAGCACAAATTTTGGTTTAGGAAATCAGAGGAAAGTCTCAAACTTTGGGGGAATAGCAGATGGATGAGGAAAAACAGCTTCGAGCACTCTCATCTCGCGTTGATTTTGAGTCTCCATTTCATTGCTTTCTTCTCCCGCAGCGACTCGCCAAATTAAGTCTAAGATTACCTGCAATATGTTTGAGCTTAGCACCAATGAATTAAAGAGGCAACCAAAATAGACAGAGAAAATTGTATGTTACCCTAGGAGGACATTTCCATTTGATTACAGGTATGTCGGACAACTTAATGTGTAAATTATTGGCAGGGCTTCCTCCTTCAAAGCCAGGAGGCAAAATATCATCAGCAGCTGTGCCAGCTGGATGAGACAACCATGATGTTTTTGCTTGGAGGTGATCTTGTGCACCCTGCCCAACTTGTGAAGGAGATTCTTCAGAAAGGAACAGCCTTACCTATTAAAGGAGGAACATAAGAAAATAAATCAGAGTTTACAGTTTCAGAAACAGGACAAGATCATAAAAGGCATGATCCTTCATTTTACTTCAGAAACTTTATGAAGCAACTCAAGTAATGACTGTCAACATATGATATAAAAACCCCCTTTTTACGGCTGTTTATATCAGAAATGAATCCTTTAATGTGTGCGGTAATTATCTTGTATGGCATGAAAATTTTAGAGCTGTTCATATGCACCATGGGATGCCCACCCAACTACATGAAAAATTATCATCATAACTAGAAGGAATATTTCAAATTTTCTAACTGCAGCAAACAATAGCTAACCCGTAGGATCACATGCAGCAGTTGGTTAAGTGACCTAAAGTACAAAAGCAACAATGAAACCAAAATGGAGTCATTAACAGTTTGATGGGTGTTCGGAAGGAACCTACGAATAAGTTGGAAAGTGCTTACTGAAGGCCATTTCTTCAAATAAGCATCATTTTCATAATTCAGCAAGTAGGACTTCAAGGTACAACTTAAGCACAATCATGAGATAACCGTGTTTATTTCATACCTATTTGAATAATCAGTCCAGAAAATTATTCCTGAAACCTGTATAACCCAATTTGGATACTACAGCTGAGAAACTAAGTTCTCTAGGAATACTAATATTAGCTAGTCCATACCAAGTCCTTCAAATAAACTGAAAATTAGATGGCTCCTCCTTCACCTACCATCCACTAAATGTATCAGCTCCCAAGCATTAACAGATCATATGGGGATGGTATCAAATTAACAAAAACACCTACACCTATAATCCCAGGAAATGCTATCCTTTATTTTAAGCTTCTGAATAAGCAGACAAGGTGCCAAGGAATAAAGCTAACATGAAGTTATTTTAACCAGCCTCTGATGCAACGCAGAGCTTTACTAAATAAAGGTGAAGAACAACTAAAACCAACAGCAAAAAGCAGCAGTTGTTACACTCTTCAAGGCAAAAAAACGACAAACCAAGTTATTTATTTGTTCACAAATGGTGTCGGTGCCAATTTACTCAGACAATCTAATAACCAATTCCTAATTATAGAAAACCATCACATTATTCAAAAAACTCAAAGTGATATTGCACACATGTTGCAGTGAAAGGAATAATTCGTAAAAAAAATTCTCATCTCTTAACAATACACAGGACAGATTATTTGCAAGTAATAAGATATGTGTGTCTATAAAGCGATAAAATATATAAAAGAGATAAAATGGCAAAAGAATGTGTAGTCAACAACTTTTCCTAAACTATGCGCGGGAAAAAATCAATCTTACCAAAACCAGGGTAATAATTTGACAAACACCTAAACCTAGAAGCCCAGGTACTGCTATCATTAACTTTAAGCCTCTGAATAAGAAGACAAGGTGCCATGGACATCAAGAGGGATCATTAATATGAGCATTCAACTAAAATGAGGTTATCCCATCTTCTCTAATCTGATTGTGCCCCTCAAGTTCAAAACAAGAAAAAGGGAAATAACAAAAACATAAAAAAAATATGGACATAACAATGAATGTCGTCATAGCTGGTGAGAAATGTCTTTAGTTTTACTATGAAATAGATATTTCCATTAGTTTTCTCAAACCACAAAGTGTATTTCCCATAAATGTTCTAGATCACCAGTGACAACAATGCTCCAATTCTAATATTCAATGATGCAGTTAAATTGAGTGTAACATTCACACCATGCAGTAACAACAATACATTACTTCTCTGACGCATAATTTAGTCACTGCAAGCAAAACTTACAGTTTAATTACTTGAAGAAACATTGCTGAGCCAGATTTAAATTATTATGACAAAACATTTGCCACATTTTTTTAAGTCTTCAAAGAAATTATTACACATTGTTGAGAAGATTAATTCAATCGGCATCAAGCTGCCAATTATTCACAACTCGGTATCAGCTTCCAAAACAAATATTCATTAGTAATTGTTAATGAAAAACGTAGCCCTCATTAATCACTCCCATATTCATGCTGCCTCAAGCTGCATAATTATTCTATGATCACATTGTTTTAATAGTCCAAGTAATTCCACTTTCGTGATTATTCACATACAAAATGCTCATCGTCTCCTTTTCAAAAAGCCACAACATTCATGAATCCTCTAAAAATGATTTGAAAAACAATTTAATTAGGAACCTGCACATGCCTATTACTTACAATCAAATATCTATTAGAACTGATACTACGCAAATGGACCAAGTAAAATCAGAGAAGAAGCATAACAATAAGTTTTTTTCCACTTTCTGACTTGTAGTGTACTTCTCCAATAAACCAACTGCTCTGTACATAAACATATTTCTGAAACTCAGTTAAAAATGTATTGGCACTTTTACCTGACAAAGATTAACATCCGACGCCCAAGAAACTCTTTTAGATTTCGGCAATCCTCGCATATTTACAGATCACAAAATGCACAACTCTCTCGCTCTCGCTTCGATTTGCTCCAATTTCTAATTTCTTTTCAGTTTAATGTTTGAATGAACCAATAAATAGGGTTCGATTTGAGCAAACGATAAATCTACAGCAGATACTCGATAAAACACAGTTTACCATTTCGAAAAACCCTAAGCGTAGATATATAAATAAGGATTGAGGTTGATAATCAAAGAGAGAAAATAATCGAAAAATGCAAGTGAAATCGGGAATATGAAATTCAAAGAGAGATCCCAATGAACCCTAAATCGTCTGGTTAGCCGTTTCGATGCGCTTCCGTTTTTCCATTTTTCCATGTTCTTTCTTTTAATCGTATATATTTCTTCTATATATGGATGTGTTCTGTGCTCGTAAATGAATTACCTAATAGCAGCCACACGAACCACACGCGCGCAGCTGAGAGGGGGAGTTTGGGTTAAGCCCGATAGATCTAGCCCATTGATGACAAAAATTTCCTATAAAGATTCTTAAAGACTTAAAATGAGAAATTTTTAATCCCGAACTATAAAGGGGACGATAATGAGTATAGTATACGAAAATTTTTCATAAAAACTATTGATAATAAAGTGTTGCGCTTATTTTGTTATGTTATTTTTAAGTATTAACGTAATTATACTTAATTTTATCAAGAAAATG
>CATIWQ010115358.1:0-45942 GCA_949673415.1 Euphorbia schlechtendalii | reverse complement strand
GGTTTTCTGTAGATGTAATATATTGTGATCACTTAAGAAATAAGCAACTTATCCCGGACCCGAATCTCTGTGTCTTGGTGGGCCGTCCCCCGGACGTTAAGCCTCACAGGACTCTAATTCCTGGAAAGAGCTAATCTAGGTGGGGACTCCACACTGAGAGACGGCGGATTCGGGTTCGAATCGATCTGAAACGTTTTCGCCTTTTTATCTTTCAAACCTTTTTTCCGGGTCCCAGACCAGGTGCTTTTCTTCCTTCCTTTTTTCAAAACACCCCGGTGAACCGCGCCTATGAACCGTCATGCGCTCTTGGCCCACCGCTCTGTGTCTCCCACTCACAGATGGTGATTACGAACTTAGCTATAGTTCGGACCTCTGGGGGCATGTACTTGCCTCGACCACCACATGTGAGAGTTGCACTTGGGATTCCTCTGTTAGGTGAGCCATACGATAATGATGAGGAAGATGATGAGATTGAGGAAGCCACCAAGGATTGTCATGAGGATGGAAGCAATAGAAGTAGTGAGGAGGCCCAGTCTATAATACAATAGCCTTAGATTTTAATTTTTTATGGCTTTATTTGCGAAGTCTTGTATGTTTGATATATTTGCTCTCTTAGATTGGTGATTTTTTGAAACTTTTTCTCTTAATAAACTTATTCCCTTGAAGTCTACTTATGGTTATTGTGAAAATTGCATAGCTTTGATTGCATTTTTACTTTTCAATGCGGGTTTGATGAAAAGAGCTAAAAGCTAAAATTTTCAACAAAAAGGAGGCCTGGTGAGCCAGGTCTACTTCAGCCTATTAGGTGGCACAAATCTAATAGTATATAACGATATCATCCCGAAGACCCAGGCTTGTCCAGAGATGGAGGCCATTACGTGCCCTTACCTAGACTTGGTAAAAAGTTTAGTTTTTTCTTCATGTTGTTTTTTTTCCTTCAATTTCACAATGGAAACCAACAATTCCCTATTGGGAGCTTTCTTAAGGACACTCAAGAATCTTTACTAGAAGAAAGTGAAGGTCTTTGGCCTATGGGGGCTTCAGTATCTTGCCTTTTGCTCGGCTAACATGGTCTTTATTCATGTGGAGCACACTTTTTGGGATCCTTTGGATCGTGTCTTTCGCTTCTCGACTTAGGAGCTCTACCTTATGATTGATGAGTATCATGCCATCTTGGGAAATCCTTACCCCTAGTGATTCTCCATTGCAGTGCCAAGGTACTAGTGTGGATTTGTCGACATACTAAAAGGGTTGTGGAACTTAGATTCCACCGATTAGTTCTTATCCCATCCCTCAAAAGATTGTTGGGTTTTGAGTTGATGCAGTTCTCCACTAGTGCATAGCTATCTGAGACATCACATCACTTATGGTGCCCCTTTTATCATGTTAGAGTTCATGTGTAGAGTAGGCAACGTGGTCCCTTTTTGACTCATTTCCATCATCACTAGCCTTTTTAAGGGAGCTTCGCTTGCGGCTATTGGACTTGCGAAGAGTTTATTATGTATGGAAGATGTGAAGGCCGACCTTAACATGATTGTAGACCACTTCACAGTACTGGAGTTAACCATACAATCTAATCTTCTTTTCTTTAATTCTCTTAGAGCTTGTATCGAGACAAAGAGGAAGGTTTAGCTCTTGGAGAAACTAGCCTTGATCCATGAGCCGAGATGATCTTTTGAAAAGTACAAGGTTATCCATTATTATGAGAGAGGGCTCTGCACCAGTGACTATTATATGCATCATTAGTGGGTAAATACATACTTAGATCCATTAAGTTTACCCTTGATGGAGGGTAACAAATTTTGCCACTCATGTCTACATCTACGGCGTCTAGCTACTTGTCTTGTAGGGTATCACTTCCTACTCTCCAACAAAACTTTATAAGCTATATGGGAAGACTCAACAAGTTCTTAGAGATTCTTACCCTACTCATGTCCTTAACCGAGATCACAAACTACTAGATAACTTGAGGTGAAAAAATCGTAATTTTTATTAATCAAAGAATGACTTAGTTAGTACATAATTGATTTCCTAAGCTAAGACTACAATGGTATGATCTATTACAATTACACGTCTATAGTTTACTAGTGCTAATTACAAGGCCTTATTTTCTAAGCTTGGAAGAAGAAGAGGAGGGTCTAGTCTTTTCTTTATTTGACTTAGGTTGTTGCTACTGAGGAGGTTGATGATGCGGATTAGGTGGAGGATAAGGAGGCCACCTTAGAAGAGTTCCCTTGTTGAGGTTCGCTATTCGAAGAGCATCTTCAACTACCTTCTCTCCCTTTGATATCTAGCCCTTCACAATTTAATCTAGGCACAAATTAAAGGCTTCAAGAGTAGCTTGGAAGTACTCTTTCTATCCTATGATCTTTGGAGATATCTCTTGCTCGAGCTGCTAAGGAACTCTTGATCATTCAGCTTGGTGAGAAATAGATGGTGACATCTTGACAAGTGTGCAATCTAGTCAAAACCTTAACATGCGAACTATTGAAAACAATGAAGTAAATCTCTAAAGTCTGCTGCAGACAATGCTATCTTCAGTTGCACTTCCATATCAAGAATTCTAGGTCCAAGAGAGGATATGCATCTAGCTGTGTAATCTATATCTTTAGCATCCAACTCACCCTTTCTGACTAGAGTCCCTACTTTCTTTTGCAGGTCTTCTACCTTTGACATGATAACATTCAGCATCATATGAATGGTCATGTCAACCTTAGGGCAAAGTGATTCAGTAGGAGGTAAGCTGGTAGAAGGCATTTCAGAAAAGATCTTCCCCATTTTGTCGATAAGGAATTTCTACGAAGAGGAGATCTTTGCATCTACATTCTCATTGATTTCTCTGCTGATTGAGTCTATTTTGGTGTGGAGAGAGTCAAGATTAACAACAGGCTGCTTATCAACCTTAGATGAAATATCCGTCAGCACTTTCATCATTTGGTCTTACTTATTATCATGGTTCATCAAGAATTTGGACATTATCTTCAAGACCTTCGTCATGATGTGGCCTACGTCCTTAGTAGTTTCAACTTCTTTGACCAGATTTTCCATTTTATGATCATTGCTCCTTTTGATTTTAGCTTGCTCCTCACCAAGCTTCTGGAGTTATGTCACTTATGTTTTCCATATTGGAACTCAAGGAACTCATTTGCTTAGTGGCAGCATCCACACTACCCTCTATCTTTCCTGCAATAGCATTAGCTAATGCAGTAGATATAGGGATAGAGGAGATGGCTGCCCTAAGCTCGGCTGCAGACTCCGTTAGGCCACTTAGGATCACAGCGATCTTATTAACTAGACTTTTGGTGCTCTCTTTTGCCAAGCGATTTTGAATAACAAACAAAATACCTTGAATCTTCTCAAACTCTTCGAAGTAGAGAGATTCAAAGGGCAAACTTGCGTGTTGTTTAACCTTAAGCAATTTGGCCTTAGGTCTAGAGGATAAGCCCATCAATTCTTGAGTGAGTAGCAAATTGCTAACTGCTCCTTCTAACTTAGCATCAGTTTTGAGTGCTTGGAAATAATGGGGGTAGGATTTATAGGAACCTCTTGGTTAGCCGTTTGGCCCAAAGATGGGCCAGATTGAGGTTTCTTAAACTAAGTAGAGGGTTCCTCAGTTTGAGTGATAGAGGGTATGGGGATGTTGGGATTAGGAAGATCAGACTCTTCCTGATGGAGGGAAAAGGTGTCTCCAATATCCTCCTCGCTACTCACCACCTGCACATTCTTTTGTAGGGACCGGTTGGTGGCAGAATACTTGCGCTGAGTGCCCTTAGCTTTGGCAAATATATCTTGTATTTCAGCGATAGCACTAGGACTTTGATTATCCTCATATGCAGACTTCTTTTTCTCACTCTGCTCCTCAATTCCTTCTGAGAATAACAATTTGCGCATTCTTTGGTGCTGGACTCATCAGCCTCAATCACATCTTCTTTCTCCTCTACCTCCTGCTCAGCTTGAAGTTTGGCCTTAGCTTCTCTTTGAGTTCAGGTCTTGGCCTTCATTCACCTCCTTTGATGTTAGGGCTGAGTAGGGGCTTCCTCGAATTTAGGCTTCGTAGGGCTCTTCTTACGGGCCTTGGAAGAGCTAACCTTCAATTTAGGAGAAGAGGAGGTGGTGGTGACTTGCTACAAGATACTTGAAATTGGCAGCTTGTTTAAATCTTCACTAGCTTCAAAATCCACCATGAAGCCATCCTCTTCTTCCTTCGAGAAGTTCGCAAGTGCTACTATCGGTATGCACTTCAACTTTAGCTTTTGCTATGCTTTACTGTATCTAGTATGAACCTAGTCATGGGATAACCTAGTGAAGTGACTTAGGTCCGTCTTTTTCTTCACCGGTAGCATAGTAACCCGGGCTCCCCCAAAAACTATGAGATATCCACTTTCATTGCCCTTATCAACTTAGTGATGAGGTAACCACAGTGATAGAAAGTAGTAAGCTTTGTCAAGTGGTGAAGAATTGCCACAGACCAATTCAGCTTCTTACCCTCTACCATATGGTAGACCACACACCCTTCGAAGTAGGTGTAGATAGATATCGACCTAATTTTTGGTTGTAGCATCATGACCACCAGCTCATGGCAAGCTCTTGTGGTAATCCCATGTCGCTAGCTAATATCTCCCCCGAGACATAGTTGGGGGGGAGCTCCCGATCTTCAGCGATGATAATGGGTTCTTCATCGCCTATTCTCTGGAATTGAGTGCCTGAATTAGATATGTTGAAGATCCTCCTAATTAGCTTTGAGCAGATTAGGGTTGAGTCCCTAAATTGTGTAGTGGTTAGAGTAGAATGCCCTAATCATCCCTGCTATGGTTGAGCCATCAGCACTGAGGTGCTACTACTTAATGACCCTGTGCATAGTCTTATTCCTTAGAACAGCTTCATAATCCACCTCATAGGCTGGTCCAAACTCTAAATCGTCTAACCAATCCACCTTAGTGAGAAGGGTTCATTATTCCAGAGTTAGCTTTTTAGTCTTTCCTTCAGCATTAATTTTGATCTTCATGATAGTTGTTGCACAAGGGATGAAGGTGGTTCTTGTCATCACCATTTGAGAGAGAGTTCGAGGAAATTTGAGAGAAAAGAGAATTAGTGTTTGAATGCTTTAGATGATTCAAATTTGCAGAAAGCAAGTAACCTTCTCTCTTCAACTCTTTAACTTTTATAGATAAACAACATCTCTCAGGGGTACATGGCATTTCCTCAGCTCATGATGAAAATGAATGCTCAGATTAACATCTAATTAACCACATCAGTAAAACGGTGAGTTTGGAAGAAAATTTTTCGCTTCAATCGCTCACCTTTTTGAAATACATAGAATTTTATTTTAACAGCAAAACTGTTCCGAGTGTCAAGGAATCATACGCCTTTGCTAGAAATCCCATTTGGTCCTCTAGATTAACAGGGTTCAATATCGGTCTGGAACACTGAGCCTAAAGGTTCCAAGATGGGAAGCCAAGTTCAGGTTAACCTGTAACAGCTCTATACTTTGGGGTCCTATGAGGTCACACATTTTGGGTCTTTACCGAACTGAGTACAGAACCTAAAGACTAGGTCTATGCCGAGAATATTATGGTTGTCAAATTCGTTGGATGAATTATTAAATGTTTAGACCAAAATAATAATTATAAGGATTAAAGGAGAAAATTGGGATATTGCACTAAGCAAAGAAAAGGAATATTTCCTATTACGAGTGGGTCCCAAACAAACACGGGTTGTTTGGAGTGGAGCCTACGTGGCTACCCCACTAGCTAGAAAGCTCACGAGCAGACTAGGCCCAGGCGAACTACCGATTAGCAGGCCCACTAGTGCAGCCTGCAAGGCCAGCTTGTAGTATAAGGCAAGCCCATTAGGGCTTGCCTTGTGGAGGTAGCTCATAACCCGCATAAGTGGGTTGTGCGGTGATTAAGCAGCAGATCCTAGGGATCCGCACGGGTGAGCCTGTTTGTGTGATGGAATTTTCCCATCCCACATTACTTAATGAGGGGAGTTTTCAACTCCCCTCTCCCTATAAATAGGCCTCCCTTGTCCTACTTTTAATGTACTTTAGCTTAGCAATTCTCTCTGGGTTCGACATCTTTTCTTCGTGAGATTTTACAAGATCCTCTAAGAGTTTCTCCAAGTGATGAAGAATTCTTTAGAAGGCTCTTTCTATTTTGAAGTGAGCTTTCTTAGTAAAATTTTTGGGTTGGTCTTCGAGTAGTCTAATAGCTTCTATCTACCAATGGGTTTTACCTCAACAGAGGTTTTGGTCTGTAAAGATCTATGGGATCATTCATAGAGGTTATCCTAGTTTGGAGGCTAGTGCCAACAGAGTTTTGCCAAATTGCTCTAAGGGAACGCCGCATCGAAAAGAGAGAAGTACACATCATCTTGTAATGTTCTTAACTTAGATGCAAGGTTTCTTTTATTATCTTTATAAACCTATTAGCTTCTATGGAACAATTTAACTTATATTATATCAATTATGGCATGCTTAGGAGATCCTTTAGGGTTAATTTTATGTTTTGAAATTCTGCCTTGCAATGTTGCTTGTTCAATTACTTTCTTGATTAACCAGTAGTAATTAGGTTAAAAATTCATTTAGGTTTATAAATAACGTAGTAACAAAGAAACAGTTGGTGCTCGCCACCTTGATCTCATTGGTGGTAGTTGATGACTTCATGAGATTCCCATGGGTAATCTTGTTGAGTACTAAAGATGAAACCTTTGAGTCTTTTTTCTAACTCAGTAATCAGATAATTAACAGAATAGGAATTAAAATTACTGGAATCCGAAGTGATCATGGATGTGAATATGAGAATTTTCATTTCGAAGAATTCTATTCAGCCCATGGTATTACCCACAACTTCTTTGCTACTTATACTCCTCAACAAAATGGGGTTGTAGAAAGAAAGAAAAGAAACATAATTTAGATGGCTCAATCAATGGTGAGTGATAACAATTTTACCAAAGTACTTTTGGGGAGAAAGTTATTAACATAGCTTGTTATATCTTGAATCGGGTTTTAATCTACCCTATTCTTGAGAAAACACCATATGAGCTTTGGCGAAGGCACAGGCACAAGCCTATAATTGGTCATCTTGGATAATTTGGTTGTTGGTGTTTTATTCTTAATACCAAGGAGTAGCTACGTAAGTTCAATCCAAAGGTTGATGAAGGTACCTTTTTGGGTTACTTGACTAAAAGCAGAGCATATAGAATATATGTCAAGAGAGCTGACCTATTAGAAGATTCTATGCATGAGGATTTCAATAAAACTAACAATGAAAATAAATGACCATCTGATGAAGATGGAGGAGTAAACAAGCAAGGAAATTAAGTCATCCGTGCTTCCCAACCCATCACAAGAGCCATAAACTTAGGAAGTTAAAGTTGATGAAGATCTCTCAATCAGCTTCGATGAAGTATAGATCAACCTCAGCCTCAACAACCTAGTGCAGAGATTCCCATTATAGATCTAAGTATTCCAAGAGTGATTAGAACTCATCGTAATCACCCATTCGAAAGTATTGTAGATGATGTTCATAATCTAATGATGATGCAAGGTCAACTCAATAGGATGATGAGTCTCCAGCTTTCTTCTCGTTGATTGAACCCAAGAAGTTCAAAGATGTAGAAGGAGATGACTACTAAATGATTGTGATATAAGAGGAATTAAATTAGTTTAACTATAATGATGTTTGGGATCTAGTTCCTAAGCCTAAAGGAAAATCAATCATCAGCACCAAATGGGTTTTCAAGAATAAGCTTGATGAAGATGGCGTTGTTTTCAAAAACAAGGATAGGCTTGTTGCTCAAGGCTACAATTAGCAAGAAGTCATAGATTATGATGAGACCTATACACATGTAGCTCAGCTTGAAGTGATAACGATCCTCAACCCTTTTACATCGCATATAAACTTCAAGCTTTTTCCAATGGATGTTAAGAGTGTGTTCCTAAACAACTTCCTTCAAGAGGAAGTATATGTGCATGAACCCCCAAGCTTTGAAGATTCAAAGAATTCTAAGCATGTCTTCAAACTAAAGAAAGCTCTCTACAGATTGAAACAAGCACCTCATGCTTTGCATGAAAGGGTTACCAACTTCCTACTCAACAAAGACTATGAAAGAGGAAAAGCATATACAACTCTATTTATCAGGCAAAGGAAAGAAGATGTGTTTCTTGTCAAAATTTATGTGGATGATATCATATTTGGAGCAACTTACAAGAAGTTTTGCAAGGAGTTCAGCAAGCAGATGAAGAATGAGTTTGAAATGTCAATGATGGGAAAGCTCAACTTTTTCCTCAAACTACAATCAAGCAAAGTGAAGATGGAATCTTCATTAGCCAAGAGAAATATGCAAAAGAAATCCTGAATAAGTTCAATATGGAGCATTAAAAGACAATGCCACTCCCATGGCCACTGACATAATATTGAGTAAGGATGAAGCTGGTATGCCTGTAGACAACAAGTTCTACAAAGGTATTATTGATTTTCTCCTTTACTTAACTACTACTATGCTTAATATTTAATTATCTATATGATATTGCGTGCATAATCAAGCTGACTCCAAAGAATGTAACTTAGCAACTGTTGAGAGAATTCTCCAGTACTTGTAAGGCTCAATTAATGTAGGTTTGTGGTATCCCATTAACTCGGATGTCACTCCTGGAGGATTCACATATGCAGATTATGGAAGAGGCAAGCTCGACAAGAAAATCACCATAGGAGGATGCAACTTCGTTGGAGAATTCCTTGTCTCATGGTATAACAAGTAACAAACTTCTATTGAATTGAGTACTGTAGAAGCTGAGTACATGGCTGCATGAAGTTGCATAGCACAACTTCTATCGATCAAGTAGCAACTAAAGGATTATAGCATAAAGTTAAAATGCTTTGAAGTTATGTGTGCTAACAAGAGCCCAATTGACCTATCCAAGAATCCAGTTTAGCGTGGTAGGATGAATGATCAGTGTATAATTACACTTATTATTAAGATAATTTACACATTAAACACCATAGTTTAAGTCATTTTTATACTTCATATAAAAGACCTCACGTGGTATGCAGTTGTTTTTTATACAAATGCAGGTACTAGGTAAATCTTGGAAGTAAAATGATTAAAGTTAGAAATCTATGAAAAAAGAGTGAAAAATGTGCAAAAAGATGAGTGGAACTTAAAGATTTGGCTTAGGATCGAAGCTGCCAAAGATTAGTAAAGTTATAAGAAGGATTCTAAAGAAAAACATAATTCACTGTCGCGACAACCATTCGAGGTCGCAACTTAGTATTCTTCAGAATAGAAAGTTGCCAACCAAGAATTCATGGTTGCGACATGTACTTCACGATCACGACATGTACTTCACGATCACGACATTGACCGTTTTTTGGACAACTCTTTTCAACTATCAACCTCCAGATAAGTACGATTAACCACCATCAACCGCTATCAACTAGCAAACAAAAAGACACCTTTTGGAAGTTAGCCAATCATGAAAAGGTGTCTTTCCATTGTGGATAAGGATAAAGCTTCTCATCCAATCACAATGAAGTGATGTAATCTTTTGCCAATGGACACGACTCTTCGTTTGGATAGACACAACCCTTCATACTCAATAAATAGGGCTCCAAACTTACCAATTTCGTGGGAACAAGTGGTGGATAAAGTGGTGCATGGCATGGTAGATGTGTGTGCATAGATATAGAATAAAAATATCTAGATTTCGCTACATTCGTAAGTGTTAGCAAGGAAATGTATAAGTGATTCAAACCCTATTTGGATCACTAGATTTCTCTACATATTCGTGCAATTGTTGTATAAGTGTAATTGCAAATCACTTATCAATAAAAGTTTTCATTCTTCAATATTCATTTGTTCTATATTCACAAAGAATAGCATCCTAGCTGAGGTTCTATACGAGTCAAGATCAAATTCAAAGCAGATGCAGGAATTGCGGGAATTGATGACTCCCATTAAAGAGTGGATACGGTTTGATCAACTTTAGCTTTCAGTTGCATATCTTACAACTTTGATTTTCTTTCTACTTATACTTTCTATTTTGAAGTTTGTGATATGTTTATGCATCATAATGTGTGTTTCGTGTTGAATCTTTTATATTAATCAAGTTATATACTTTTGAGTTAACTTTAAGAGTAGTTTCGGGGTTAATGAGATTGTGTATAATCATTGGATCTGTGATTATAATGCTGTTTAGTGAGCCAACATTTTTGGAATGGTAACTTGCTAAATATGGCTATGTGAGAGCAACCCTTACTAAGCATAGTAATATTGTTATCCAAGTTTATATAATCATCTTAATTCGTTTGCACTAGATTTGGAAAAGTCATTTCATGTGTTGCTCTGCAGTGATTGATTGAATATCTGAGTGTTTAGAACCGAATCTATTAAATTAATCTAGTGTACATTATATCTTTGATGATTTTGCATGTTTTCTTTGCTATACTTGTTCGTAGGGAATATCTATATACTTTTTATCTTTTCTAATATCTATCCATCCATCATTCCAATCCTCCAAACTAAATTGCATTATTTTCTTTTGTTCCATTCCTCTTGTTGATCTTTAAAGCTGGTTCGTTCCCTGTGGGATCGATATCTTTTAAAACTAAATTGCAACTATATACTTGCAGTTATCATCATTTTTCTATTTGATAAGTGGTATTGACAACACCTATACTTTAAAGCCAAAATCTTGCGAACAAGTTATTATCAGTAGAAAAGTGGCGAAAAAGTTTTTGGAGACATTGCCGGGATAAGTCTTTCAGAACGAGTATAGCTAAAATCTTTGCGAACAATGAAGCATGTCAATATTAGATATTACTTCATAAGGGATCATGTGCTAAGGGGTGATTTCTAGCTAGAGTATGTTCCTTTAGAAGAATAGCGAGCTGACATATTCACCAAACCATTAGCAAAAGTAGTAATTCCATAATCTTCGAGGGTTAATTGGAATGGCGAACCCCATTTGAAGAAGAAAATTTCTATTGAAAATCAAGTCTTAACTCAGCTAAATGAGGTAACCTGTATTTAACCTTGTTAGCTTTTTAATGTAACGCTATTAGTTTAGTTTTCGCGTTTAAAATCTCAGGAGCTACTTTATTGAAAGGGAATTTTGAGTTGGAGCCGTTTAAAACCAAATCTACACCATTTTATTAAGTCAGTTACATCCCTATTCATCTCATCGTTTAAACTTGATCTTGGATTACGAGAGCACCAATTATCATCTTGTAGTTGAAGAGACTATATTAGAGAGAGCTTGCTAGAGAGAAAAAGTTACTTGCAAATTTGAACTCTCAAATAATTTCACAAAGAACCTAAATCTCTCTCTCTCTCTCTCTCAATTTTCATTTGCAAATGGTGAA
Organism: Euphorbia schlechtendalii; assembly: GCA_949673415.1. NCBI lineage: Eukaryota > Viridiplantae > Streptophyta > Magnoliopsida > Malpighiales > Euphorbiaceae > Euphorbia > Euphorbia schlechtendalii. The sequence continues at coordinate 34,579 of CATIWQ010115358.1, read as the reverse complement.
TGTTAAAAAAAATCTCATCCTTCAAAGCAACTCAAGGAGAATATGTATCCTCATATTGATGGCACAATGGAGAAGGTGATTTTTCCTCAAGGAACAAGGTTTACCAAGATCAATTGGGGAGCATATCAAGATTTTGCACCCATTTTTTAAGTAGATTATCATGGCTTGTTGAGGAACAAGACCATGCATAGGGTTATAAGGTAGCAGAATCTCACCCAATTTCTTCTCCTAGAAAGTCCAGCAATCAAGGAATTGATCATGAATTTCTATACAATTATCTACTCAATTGAAGGATTCACAGACGTGCTGATGATAGAGATCGATAAAACTTCTTATCTTATTTCTACAAAGTTAATTGCCAGCATCTTTAATATGTCATTGAAGGACACAGTGCTGAGGAGAAATAGAGATGAAGAGCATGTGGCTATTCCAGAGATTATGGGTCTGGGGAGAGTTTTGCGTTAGGCATGGATATGAAGACAAGAGCTTTGCATGAGTTATTGGTCAAACTAATTCTTCCCAAGACATGGTCTCTCACTAGTTGCACTTACTTTTAGAGATGTTTAGTCTACCATATGGTAGAGGGAAAGCAACTAAATTTGCTGGTGATGATTCTGCATCAGCTCACCAAAGTTACCACCCTTTATCATTATGGGTATCTGATCACTACCATCGCAAATGCTGTTAGAATGGACATCTCAACATTCATTGAAGGACTTGGAGAAACTATTATCCCACTGAAGAAGATTCCAAACTTAAAGCATTTCTAGAAACTGAAGTGTAACCAAGTCCGCAATAGGTACACCAAGGTCCAAGTTGTTAAGCTAAAGAAGGAAAAGGTGGAACGGGCTAGCTTGCTTCCACTAGTGGCTGGCGGGCGAAGGGTTCAAAGGAAACGTAGCTGGGGGCGAGTCAGAAAATCCAATAGTTCCATTTTCCTTCTTGTTCATCAACATCAATCGGGAATCAAGACAAAGCGGGCACTACGGTAAGACGTGAAAACACCCGATCCCATTTTGGTGAATGTCCTTAAGGAGGATGAGGATTCATTTGTAGTGGACTATGAAGTTTACAGCTAAGAGACTACTGATGAAGTACCATTATCAGCTCAGGTGGAGCAACTTTCTACTTTCACTACTCCTTAAGTCCAAAGGCAAAGATAGTGGCTCAAATGGTTAGGGCTAGCCCAACAAAACTAAGGCCAAGGAATACGCTTGCACAATCTCAACCCAAAGAGAAGAATAAAATGAAATTGAAGACTCGCACTTAGAGGGAAGATGAGGTGAAAGAAAAAGAAGAAGAGGCAATAGCAACTACAAAGTCATCTCTCCCACCTCTAAAAGTAGTGGATAATGTTCAGGGCATGTTTACTAGGGAGTTGATTGAGGGACTACGAGAGAAAAGGCAAAAAATTGAGGAAGAGAGAGTAGCTGCAGCTCAAGAAAACTCTAAGAAAGCAAAAGAGGACTCTGTAACAATAAGTCCTAGAGATGCTAAGTAAATAGAGAAAGTTATCTCCAAGGCTAAAGAAGTTCAAAAGAAGAGAATAGCCAAACCTCGCTCAAGGAGAACTATTCAAAACTTGAGTAGCGAGGAGGATGATGATGACATAGAGGTTATGAACGAGGAAGAATCTGATCTTCCTGGTGAAAACATCCAAAACCCAGTTCTGACTCAGAAAACTAAGTTTCTTCCAACTTAGGCTGAGTTATTTGAGCCTAGCACATCCTTGGGTCAAACAACCAATCCACATGTACATCAAACTCCTACCCCACTTCTTTTGTAAATCCTGAACCTATTTCTTATGTGAATCCTTAAATCCATTCTTCCTCTGTAAATTCCTCTCCTGAAGAGATCGCTCTTATAAATTCTCTTTCTATAGAAACATCTTCTATAAATTCTTCAATTCACATCTCTTCTCTTACTAACTCCTCCCACGAAAAAACCACCCATTCTTCACCACCTCCATGAACTCAAACTTCACTCATTCCTACTCCTATAAAATCTAAACCAACCTCTATTCCTTCAAACTCAACTGTATAAACCATTTCTGAACCAAACCTTTCTTCAAACCCATCCTCTACCCCTCTAATCCCTTTGATTAGGGAAGCTCTTGAGGCTGAGAACTCCACTCAACATGGAAAAGCAAGTGAAGAAGTTACCAAGGTAAGATTTATAACCGAGGAAGAAACTCCTTCTAGCAAAAACCTAGAATAAGAGGACTTGGCTAATTCAGCCATTTTAGCTTAGATAAGTGAACTAGAAAGGAAGAAATTCCTAGTTCTTAAAACCGCTGCTGAATTTGATGGTGTAGTTAGCCAAGTGCTACTGTCACAAGAGTGGATGGAATTGTCCGCTAAAAAGAAGGCTAAAATACCAGAGTTTGATGAGCACTCAAGCATCCCAACTGAATCTGTATACTTGGAAGAACTTGAGAAGATACAAGGGAGCCTATTTTCCATCAAAAACCATCTAGCAAGAGATAGCGCCAATAGCCTAGTGGACAAGATGGTGTTGATTCTAACCGGGCTGACTGATTCTACAACTTAGCTTAATGCGATTGAATCTTCTATCCAAACTTCAATTATCATTGCGAATGAAGTGGCAAAAAAAGTGAAGGGTATTATAGATGCTACCTTAGAATAGTTGAGTAGTTTGAATGCTACCATGGCAACTCAAACTACGCAGTTTCATAAATTTGGTGAAGAGCAAGCCAAAATAAAGACCAACATAGACAATAAGATAAGTGATCTATCAAAGCAGTTAAACACTAATAATGATATTGGGCATAATACATGCACCTTAATGGAAAAGATGTCTACGTTGATGGTCACCTACAATAAGAAGGTTGATAGAGTTGTGAAGATAGTAGATGAGGCTATCGAGAAGATGGGCAAGCTAGTGCTTAATCTGGATACGCTAGGAGAAAATCTCGACTCAGCTTGCACCCTTATAAAAATTAATATTGAAGATTCCATGAAGAGAGCTCAAAAAGCATTGTTTGATACCATGGGTAAACTCTTTCCCGAGCCTACTATTATTTGACCCCAGTAATGGTCCCATGGTACACAAGAAGCTAAATGCTCTGAAGGATGGACTTCATGAACTTTAATAGAATGTACAACACTTGATGTTTATTGGAGATCTTGATGCGAAGGACAATGATTACACAACACGGACTATACATCGAATGTGTCCTAGGATCATTGACATGGAAGTTAGACTAAAGATTACCTTATTTATATTTGACCCTATAGGTCTTCTGGAATTGTTTTAATTGTTTGCCTTCCAAGGATTCGACCAAATCGCTCACTTGACCAGATGCCATTACTTGTGGTTATAAGAGTTTATGATTAAGATGTTCTCACTGCAAAGGGAAAGGAGTAGCTAGAGCAAGAAATCTTAAATGTGATAATTAGGAAGCAAGATGATTTTCAAACTGCGATTGAAACCTTTAATGCCTATCTCTAGAAAATTATGATAGAAATGATATCAAAGGTGGAGAAAGAAGTAGTATGCCAAATGTGCTAACCAACGTCATAGAGCAACTATTTCTCCAAGGCCACACCATCAACAGCAACACAATAACAACAACATTAGCAACCTCAGCAGCATTATCAATAACACTAAAGAGGTGATGGAACATCATCTCAGCATCAACCTTTCCAACACACCCATAGATAGATCTTGCATAGAAAAATATTGTAATAGCGTAGTATGTAATCACTTAGTATAGGATACAGTTTGTGTACTGACTAAGTTAATATCAATGAAAATTAGAAGTTTCATTAATCTAAGTTAAGAACTTCTTAACTTCTTAAATATATGTGTTTTTCTTCTTATAAATTATTGTAAGAATTAACTAATACCAACTTCAAAGGAGAAGCTAAGTATAATAGTCTCAAATTTAAAGAAAAATTCTCTAAGTATGGGGGAGATGATGCTGACTAAAAGAAATCCACTCAATATGGGAGAGTCTATATTGACTAAATAGTTCATTCAGGATGGGGGAGTCTTACATCACTTATAAGGTATTCTTTTATCCATAAACTATTTATTTAGTTAATTTCTTCTACAACCTAGTTTGTAATTTGTTCTGAAATTAGGGAGATTGTTGAACCCAAGTTAATAGTACTACACAGTACTTAAAACATTTTAGAAATAACAAACTATTTAGGATAGTGAAATTAATAAAGAATAAATACAATCTTAATTAGACAAGTTTTACTTGAGTTTGATTATGGGAAAACAACTCAGTTTATTGAGCTTTATTTGAGTTATGACTTAGAGTAAGAAAATTTGAGGTAAGCTGAGTACAACATTTTTTATGAGATATAACTCATTGAAGAAATAGCTTTAATTTATTAAGAGCTGAGTTTCTTTTACTCTTGGAATATTATGACACTTGTGCTTTTAAGTCTGTTTGTGAAAGATGGAATATTCATTTTTATGATTTTTAGGTAAAAAAGCGATAAAACTCATATGGATATTCATGTGGTCCTCACAACCAAAAGGTGTCAATACGCAATGTTGGAGATTCCCCATAAGCGTCCAAGGTAAAAGGTATCTTCTGCCATGTGCTATTTTTCTAGTATCCCCGCGCTCTCTGCAACGTCAGCAATTCATCAAATCACAAGCTTCCATGTTTCATTTGACACGCCCTCTCTTAGAATGGATATGCTTGAAGAAACAAGTTTTTGATGCATCATGATTAACAGATTAATCTTGCGCTTTAACGTTGAAATTTTTTTATCTCTAAATACCTTAGAATCTATTTCAAACTAGCAGATTTGAAAGATTTGAAGAGAAGAGAAATTGAAGAACAAATCAAGACGTGAAGTTTGCAACTTCTATATCCTTCTTGTCCATATATAAATAGAAGATTGAAGTAAACGTTCAAACTTGGTGAATCACCTTGAATTTCTTAAGAGTTGAAAATATTGTCCAAGCAATCACAACGTTTAAAAATTTCAAATTCAAGCAATCTTTAAGAAAATGCTAATTTCAAATTAGTTTGTACAAAAAAAAAGATTCGCTTAGAATCTTGCTAAGCTTTGTCACTATAAAAGGATTCAACACTTTTTATAAGTTGAAATCCTTCGTTCATTGAAATTTCATTCTAAAATCTATGAGTTGGTTTAAGAAGGGTACCTAAACTGAGAAGTTGAGAGATAGATAGAAAGGAGGGTACATTTTGTAAGTGTCTACCCATTATATAGGCTTCTCCGCTTATGGACTAGTTGATTAAAGCTTGGAAAGGAATTAGAGGACTAGAGGTAGGCTAGAGGCTGAACTAAAATAATTTTGAGGTGTACTCTTTCCTTTAACTGCTTTATCGCCTTTATAATGTTTGCTCATTTCATCATCTCTCTATTTTATCAATTTCTCTTGAAAAACAAATTCAAGCTGAGTAGTTTACTCATAGATTGAAGGTAAACTATATCATCAAAGCAGAGTAGTTTATAGTTTTTAGACTAAAGCACACAACATACTCCACTCTATATGCATCTAAAAACTAACTTGGAATCAATTTTTATAAATCTTTAAAAGTACCAAATAATTGCATTCACCCCCTTTGCTTGATTATTTAAGCTAAAGTGGGCCAACACTTACCAGGAACAATATTGTAAGGAATACAGCTCACAAAATTTGAGCAACTTCATACAAAGCTAGTCTTAAGTTCCAAACACTTCACAATGAGCTTATGTGCAGCTATTCCTCACCATGGCATAGCTGTGGCTCTGATATCTCTAATAAACTAATGATTCAGGTGCTTAACTCCTCAAGAATCCCACTAGTGTTTCATCTCAAATTTTTCTTAACTCAGGGCCTTTTAACTTCATCCCAAGCACTTTCGCTATTAGAGTGTGAGCGATAATTAAAGATTTTCTATCTATTGATATCATTAATACACCAGGCACTCCTCAAACTGAATAAAGATTTGCATAAAATTGCTTCACTATGGTGGGGATTATTAAAAATCCAAGTCAAAGAACCCTTTAAGACTTAGTTGATTCATCCACAAGCTCTGATTTTCATCTATTACTACCTCACCAACATGCAGAGTATACTATATGAAGATTTCAATCATTAAATCCTTCTTATATCCAACTAGATCATAGATAGTTCCTTTCTTCTAGAACATAGTATGGGGTTTTTCCCCAATTCAATAAAGATGTTCTTCTTAGCATCTTGCTGAATGAGATGGTTTTATCTTCTTTCATAAAGAAGCTCTTGGCAATTTGCTTTTTTCCCTTAGACTAATTAGGGCTTGATGATTCACTTCCTAAAAGAGATTTTAAAATATTGAAAGAGATAGCTTTTTAAGAAATGTTTACAACTCAAAAGATTGCAAGTAATTGTTTCATTTCTATAGTTCTCCTTTTACAGGTGAAGAAACCTCTCTCTGCTACGTCTGACCCTTACATAATATGATGAAAAATTAATGGTGAGATTTGATAATATGTTAACTACCTTACTTATTTCATAAAATGTTGCATTTAGATAGAAAAGTTAAAAGGAGCTCAAAGTAAAGTTAGTATTTAAAATTGACTTTCAAATAATAACTAGTGAAATGACAATTTTTTCAACTTAGAATTTGATTATAGTACTTGTCACTTGATATGATTAACTCAACACTCTTAATGTTAGCATGATTAAACCTTATTATGCTTAGATTGGATTCGCCATTGCAATCAATTGCCTCAAAAGATTGAATTACTCTTTAGTGAGGGTTTTGGTGAAGATATTTTCTCTTTGTTTGTCTGATGGAATAAACTCTAGCTTGACATCTTCCCTTAGAACATTATCTCTTATAAAATGATGTCTTATATTGACATGCTTCATCCTGTCAAGTTGAACTAGATTCTTAGATAGGCCACCGCTCTTGTTACTAAACATAACTTCGAGGCATTTAGACTTTATACCATAATCCTTTAGATGTTGCTTAATCTAGAGTAGTTATGTTAAACAACTTCCTGCTTCCATATACCAAACTTTTGTTGCTGTGAGTGCAACAAAATTTAACTTCTTATTGTACAAAGAGACTAAACATTCTTTAAGAAAATAACATCCACTAGTGGTGATTTTCAAATCAAGCTTATCTATTCCATATTCAGCATTTGTGAATCCTCTAGGAGTAAAGTCTGAGCTATGAGGATACCACAATCCTACAACTATAAAATCTTGCAAGTACTAGAGAATTCTCTTCACAGTTGCTAAGTGAGATTCTCTAGGTTCAACTTGATGATGAACATAATAACATACAAAGAATTTAATATCAGGCCTACTAGTAGTTAAGTAAAAAAATGAACTAATAATACCCTTGTAAAACTTACTGTCTATAGGATTACTAGTGTCATCTATGCTTAGAATAATATATGTGGTCATTGGAGTTCACATTGGCTTTGATTACCCCTGTCGAACTTCTTCAAGACTTCCTTGGCATATTTGGACTGAATGATTGAGATTCAGTCATTGCTTGGCTTGATCTACAGTCTAAGAAGGAAATTCAATTCTCCCATCACTAAAATTTCAAATTCTAGCTTCCTCTACTTGCTAAACTCCTTGCAAAGACCTTCATCAATTACTCCAAAAATGATATCATCCAAAAAGATTTGGAGTAGCAACACATCATTCTTCTTGTGCTTCATAAGTAGAGTTTTATATACTTCCCCTCTAACATAGCCATTTCTATGCAAAAACATAGTAAGTCTTTCATACCAAGAATGGAGATTATGATGATTTTTAATATCTAAAGGAAGATTCAGGTTTGGTGCTTGAATCTCTAGACTACTTTACTGTTACAAAGTTTGATCATCTTCATTGAAGTTTATAATTTGAATTTGGTCAACATCTTCTTTGATGTCGTTCTAATCTTTTGCTGGTGCTGAGTTTAGATTTTCATGCACGTTGATTACTTTATGAACATCATCATCATCTTCTCTTCTAGCAAAAGGTTTATCCTTCATCAAAATCTACATGCATAAATTCTTTAAGAAGTCCAATCCTCTTAACATAAACTCAATATACTCTACTATTTGCTGAATAACCCAAAAAGATTCCTTCATCTACTTTTGAGCCAAACATGGCTAGTTTCTCCTTAGTTTTAAGAATCTAACTCTGACATCTAAAAGATCTGAGATGACCAACATTTGGCTTACACCCCTTCCGAAGCCCGTAGGGTGTTTTATCCAAAATAAGAAGGATTAAGACCCTATAAAGAATATAACATGAACATGGAGACTAGCATGGATGGATTTTATAACTTAAAATTAACCCTAAAGGATCTCCTAAGAAAGGCATGATTGAAATAATCTCAAGAAACATTCCACAAATGCTTTAGATATATAAAACTTATTAAAATAATCCTAACATCTATGTTTAGAGCATTACTAGTTAATGTGTGCCTTTCTTTCGTGTAGTGAAATGATCCCTTAGAACAATTAGAAAACACTCCGTTAGTATAAGCCTCCAAACCAGAGTGGCCTCAAGGACAAGTCTGCATGGACCCCACCAAAACCTCACATACAAGGAGAACTCGTCGGTTAACAAGCAGCTGCTAGAGCACTCGTAAATCAACTTGAAAATATAACTAAGAAGGCTCTTTCCAAAATAGGAAAACCCTTAAAAATTTTATCACGAATGCTAGAGAAACTCGTGGAGGATCTTGTGAAAACTCACTAGAAAAAGGAGTCAAAACACAAAATAAAAGATGAGCTGAAGTGTTTAACAATGGAGGAGAAGGAATCCATTTCATAGGGAGAAGGGGAGCATGATACTCCCCTTATTAGTAATGTGAGATGGGGAGGGTTGTTCACCATTTTTCTACTAATAATATAAAAGTTCTAAATATGAATAGGTGTTGTCAGTACTGCTTATCAAATAGAAAAATGATAATAACTACAAGTATACGGTTGTGATGTAGTTTTAAAAGATATCGATCCCACAAGGAAGGAACTTGGTTCTAAGGATCAACTAGAGTTACGGAACAAAAGAAAATAAAATAAGTTAAGGGTTTTGAATGGCAAAATGATGAATAGAAAGATGCATGAACAAATTAGATGCATAGCATATAGATATTCCCTAACAACAAGTATAATAGAGTAAAATATGCAAAATAATCAAGAATGTTTTATGCACTAGATAACTTTAACAAACTTGGTTATATATCCTATAATTCACCGCAGAGCAACACACAAAATGACTTTTCTAAATATAGGGTAAATGAATTATAACACTTATAAAAACCTAGAAAACAATTATACTATGCTTAGTACGGGTCGCTCTCACATAGCCATATTTAGCAAGTTACCACTCCAAAAATGTTGCCTCACTAAACCGTGTTATAATCACATATCCAGTGATTATAAATAATCTTTTTAAGCTAGAGACTACTCTTAAAGTTAACTCAAAAGCATATAACTTTATTAATATAAGTGACGCAAGATTAAATACTCGTTATGACACATAGAAATATCATAAACTTTGGATTAGAAAGTATAAGTAGAAAACAAAGTAAAGTTGTAAGGTATGCAAGTGAAAGCTAAAGTTGATTAAACCGTATCCACTCTTTAATGGGAGTCGTCAATTCTCATAATTCTTGCATCTACTTTGAATACGGTCTCGACTCGTACAGAACCTCCGCTAGGATGCTATTCTTTGTGAATCTTGAACAAATGAATGTTGAAGAAAAAAAACTTTTATTGATAGGTACTTTACAATTACACTCATGGAACAATCGCTCGAATTTGTAGAGAAATCTAGTGATTGAAACAAGAATCGAATCACTTATACATTTTTCTCTCTAATACTTTGAACTAGCGAAATCTATATAACTTTCACTCTCTATCATGTATCATATGCTCTATCAATTTTCACCACCATACATTACACAAAATTTGTTAATTTGAACCTCTATTTATAGAGTGTGAAAGGTTGCATTTATCCAAACGAACACTCATGTCCATTGGTGAAGGGTTGCATCATCTTCATGTGATTGGATGCAAGAATCCATCCTTATCTTCAACGGAAAGGCACCTTTTCATGGTTCATGGTTGATCATTCTTATCTGGAGGTTGGAAGATGAGAAGAGTTTATCAAATCCATCATGATTCACGAGCGTGAAATACATGTCATGATCATGAATGTAAGTTGGTAACTTACTGCTTGTAAAGAATGATAAGTCACGATCGCAATAGATTTTCCCGAGCGTGACTTAGCCAATCGTGAGTAGGAATCACAATTGTGACATGGTCGTGACTTATGCTTTTCTTCTTGATTCTTCTTTGTAGCTTTATCGATCTATGACAACTTCGATCCTAAGCTAATTCCTTGCATTCCACGCATCTTTTTGCACCTTTTTCACTCTTTTTGCATACAATTCCATCTTTAATAATTTCACTCCTAAGATTCACCTAGTTTCTGCACTTGCATCAAAAACTACTATATACCATGTGAAATATTTTATATGAAGTATAAAATGACTCTAAACCACATCATTTTATAAGTAAAAATATCAAGATAATAAGTGTAATTATACACTTATCACACCCCCACACTTAACTTTTGCCTTATCCTCAAGATAAACAAATAGAAGTGTATAAAATAGTTATTCATGTTCGTACCTCATTTAGCAAAAGACTATTGTAGTGAGTACCACATTACACATTGCACAAGTTTCAAGTAAAGTATACAAAATTTCCCACAAATTAGTAATGTGCAATTTATATTGTCCAGTTGCATACCTTTGCTCTTAATGGAGGGCCAACCGAATTACGTCTTGATACAAGCGTTATATGCTTGGTCGAATATTTTCTTCTCTTAAGTAGAGTAAAAAGTATAAAGGAAAAAGCGATCACACTATGAAAAAATTTGATCTCAAGGCATTTTTAGGTAACCTAGGAAGCTAAACACTCTTAGTGATTGCATTTTAAGCTCCATACCACTCTCCCATTTTTTTAGTAGTTGCATTTTATGCTCCATACCACTTTCTCTCATTTTTTTCTTTTAAGAATATGTTTTGAAGTACAGATTTGTACTTTACACCCATTTTTTATGCTATGCTACTTTTTCTTTTTTCACTCATTGAATGGTTGCAGTTTCTAGTCCATACCATTCCTCACCTTTTGCATAACTCATTGGTTATCCTCTCTTTCTTTTGATTTTTCTCTCTTAATGCCCTCATCCTTTATTGATCACTTTCAAAGTATTATGCTATAGTTTCCCTACACTTTAGACACACTCAATGCTTATAAGATGTATTCGAGAATAGCATATAAAACTCATAGTAAGAACACTACTAGAAATTACTCCACTCAAAATTTATCGGTAGCATTAAACAAAAACTATATAACTTCTACTAATTCATGTTGAGTTGAAATTATATTGAAACTTATTTGGAATGTTGCTATTGAATGTTACTCACCACTCATCCTTGCCAAATGCTAAATGTTGTGCCAATCTACTAAAGCGCTCACACTCTCAACGTGCGCACATACTTGAAACAAAAATTTTGTTCGAAATATGCACCAACATCGAACTTGTAATACATAACACTCACAATAACCTTGGAATATATGTTAGTATAGTATAGGTATGGATAAGATATAAACAACTTAAAATCAAGAAAATTTTTTCATTTTTCAATTTTTTAATTTTATTTTATTTTTTTGGATTTTTCAAAATTTATACGAATGCCCCCACACACTAGAGAACACAATGTCCTCATTAAGAGAGACTTAACTAGAAATGAAAAACACACAAAACAAAAAAAAAGAAAATGAAATTTTAAACCGGTTATTTTCATTCTTCCGAACTTGAATATGGAGGACTTGGTGAGATATCCATATTCTACTTCTTGAAGTACAAACTTAACTTCCAGTTCAAAGAAATATTGGATTTTGTGAGTTGACGAATATCTTGTTGTATAGAAGCTATATCAAGGTATGCTTGATTAACATCTTTTATAAACTTCCCTCTCCAAGTATCTTCATTAGCAAGGGTACTCCCGAAGGCTTGTCTTGCTTCATTACTTCCGATTTGAACTTCTTCAATGCCTTCTTCGGATTGGTTCTCTTGAGAAGTAGATTTTTCTATCGATCGTAACTTCCTAACCCTTATTGCATATGGTAAAAACATAAATTTCCCTTGCTCTTCCTTAACTAATCCCTCTCTTTTCATGTGAACTCCTCTCATAAAGTTGAACTTATCGGTATGGCAGTTGATTCTTCTCTCCCAAAATAATTACGCAAATTGTATTTGCACCTCCAACTCTGGCCCTTTTATGTGTAGTAAGACTAGTGATGGATTCCAAAATGTAAATAGGAAACTTTGACCTTAATTGTGAAATGGCGCACTCCCATATAACCAAATCTTTCATCGATACTTTGGTAGTCTCATGTCGTAAGAAAAGACTTTGAGAGATAAACTTATGAAGGTAAAGAAGGATGTTACTTCAAATGTTCTTGTTGGATGAATTTTTAACATCATATTTTAACTCAGTCCATACACTCGCTAAATCATAATCGTCTTCCTTTTCAACCTCTTCATAGGTTTCTCTAAAACCAAACCACTTAATCAAATCCATTAAACTGAACTTATAGTCATTCCCTTCATTCCCAAATTGCCTTTTGAGAAAATTCCCATCCTCCGTAACAGTAACCAAAAATTCGAAGACCCATTCCTCTTTAAACGGGAAATGCATATTCTCAAATTTTTCCAATCCAAATAGCGAGAAGGATTCCTCTACTTCCGCATGTATTCCAGCATCAACTGCAAAAGTAGGATCATAGAAGAGTCTAACTTGGAAATCAAAGTTCTTAATCCTCATGTATCTCTGAACTTCTTCTTCACCATAGATCGAAAAATGACATCCTTACTTGGTTTGTTGATTAACCAATTTACTCTTTCCCTTGGTTACTGCTGATTTCTTTGGAGCCATTGAAATTTAATTCAAGAATTTGAAAGAAAGATTTGTGTTTTGATTTTGGGAAAAACATAGAAAATTTGCTTTGCAAGAGTTTGAAGTTGTGAAAAAGAGTGATTGATTTGTGAAAATCAACTAGGAAAATAGTTACATATATATAGGAAATAGATATGTTGCTTTTTCAATGGATATATATCTAATATAACCATTAGAAAAAGAGACATTACAGCAATAACTATTGTGAAATCTTGCATATCGCGATCGCGAAGCATCGTCACGATTGTGACTTTCGGTTAGATAGAAACAGAATGTTTTAAGAACTCTGTTCACGAGCGCAAAATAGGTCATGAGTGTGAAATGTTTAAAATCCAAAAACTTTTCACTTTTTATTAAAAATGACACTAATTTAAAAACACTCACAAAAAAAAAATAAAAATATTCTTCTATATACTACTATATATATATATATTGGAAAAGATAAGAGATTTAAGTGCCAATGGAGATTCCCAACTCTTGACTTCATATTAATGGATGAAATCTAACTTGACAACTTCTTTAATGCAAGCATCGATCGAGTCAAGTTTCATGCATATGTTTTCATCCATTGGATATTTATAAGCTTTATCCATATTAAATTCAACAATATCATCACCTATCCTTAACTTAATTTTTCTTTCCAACACATCTATCAATGCTTTTCTAGTATGCATAAAAGGTCTTCCTAAGATTATAGGACATTTTTCATCATATGCAAAATCTAGCACAACAAAGTCTGTCGAAAAAACAAACTTATCCAATTTAACTAGCTCATCTTCTATTATGCCATAAGGACGTTTAATAGACTGTTGGCCAATTGCAAGACTATATTTTTCCTTTTAACTTCATCATCAAGCTTAAACTCTTTGAAGATAGATAAAGGCATTAAATTTAAACTAGCTCCAAGATTACATAAACATTTTGGAAAGGAAATGTTTCCAAGTTTACACGGTATTGTGAAACTTCCTAGATCTTTAAGTTTAGTGGGCATTGTAGCAGTTATTATTTTACTACAATCTTCAATTAAAGATACTTTCGATATCCCTTCTAAACTACACTTACGAGATAAAAGTTCTTTAATAAACTTACCGTAGTTTGGAATCTGTATAATGGCTTCAATGAACGAATGATTGATTTCCAGACATTTAAGTTTGTTGATGAACTCGATGAATTACTTATCCTCATTCTTCTTCTTCATTCTTTGTCGAAATGGTCGTTGAGGGGGTTTAACCTTTTGTTCATCCACTCTTGCTTTATCATTAGATTTACTTGGATAATCATCTGGCACTTCAACAACATCATTAGCAAGCATACCCGAAGGATCTAATTTATCTAGTAATTTACCACTATGAAGGGCTATAGCATGCACATTTTCCTTAGGATTTCCTTCTATGTTACTAGGTAAATTGCCTTTTCCTCTATATGGAATAGCACTCGCTAATTGTCCAACTTGTATCTCCAAATTATGAATAGAAAATGATTGATTCTTAAACATCTAATCCATCTTATTCTCTAACTTTTTGTAACATTCATCATTCTCTGATTGCATATTACAAACTTCCAAAAACTTGTCTATTTTACTTGTCAATTGTCCTATTCTATTAGTACTCTGATAATTCTTTTATTGATTATCCCCATACTTCCAATTAGAACTCCTATAATTATTTCCATTATTTCTATAAGAATTTCCTTGACTTTGAACATAACTTAATTGCTCTCCTACACATGTGTTAAAGTTACTCATAAAGCAATGTGTCCTATTTGGCCACAATTTTCACATGTCAAAGGGTTACTCTTACTTGTATTCCTATTATCTATCTCATGAGATAATGCAGATATTTGCGCTTGCATAATAGAAATATGGTCTAATTCATTGACCTTTTTAATTGAACTAGAAGATGTAGATGTAGCATGCAAATGAGTATGATTAGTAGTACTTACTTGTGCACTCTACACTTACCACATACTATTGTTATTTGCCATATCTTCTAAAAGATTAAAGGCTTCTTGACTAGTTTTCCTCATAAGAAATCCCGCAGCCATAGCATTAATTGCTCCTCTTGTTGCATGATTTATTCCATTGTAGAAAGTTTGTAGAATCACATTTTGAGGTAAAACATGATGAGGATAAACTCGTTGAAGTTCCTTATAACGTTCCCAGGCTTCGTACAAGGATTCATTATCCTTTTGAGTAAAGGAAGTGATTTCTTTAATGAGTCTTGCTGTTTTGGCTAAAGAGAAGTATTAGTTAGAAAGGCTTGGGCTAATTGATTCCAAGTTGTGATTGAATTTGGAGGTAATGAATTCAACCAAACTTTCATTTTATCACAGAGCGTAAATGGAAATAAGTGAAGTTTAACTGCTTCATCAGAAACATTGGGCATTTTGAAAGTATCATAGACTTCTAGAAAATTTGCAATGTGAGCATTCGGATTTTCATTGGGTAGACCATAATATTGCACATTATTGCTGAATATTTGAAACAATGATGGCTTGATTTCAAACTGATTTGCATTAATTAGTGGTTTAGCAATTCCCTCATTATTACCATTAATGGTCAGAATGACATAATCCATGAGCCTTGGTTGAGGTTGATCAACATTTTTTTTTCTTCATCATCCATCCTTCTTCTTTGTCTCATATTTATCCATTTTCTGCTCTTAACAAATTGTTCTATTTTTTATTCGAAAGATGCCAAACTTTCTCCCGAATTACATGTACTTGGCATGCACACGGTAGAAAGAAAATTATATGAATAAGCAAGAAAAATATGTTAATAACAAAATATAAATATTTTAAACCAAAGAAATAATAAATAAATCTAATTGACATATAAATATAATTGCCTGTTCTTAGGAAATTTGATCTCTAAAATGCACTTGCCTTCCCCCGGCAATTTAATCTCTAGGACACACTTGCCTTCCCCGTCAACAGTGCCAAAAACTTGTTTGCCACTTTTCTATTGATAATATAAAAGTTCTAAATATGAACAGGTGATATCAGTACCGCTTATCAAATAGAAAAATTATGATAACTGCAAGTATATAGTTGCGATGTAGTTTTAAAAGATATCGATCCTACAAGGAGGGAATTCAGTTCTAAGGATCAACTAGTGTTACAGAACAAAAGAAAAAAAGAAGTTAATGGTTTTGAATGACAAGCTGATGAATGGATAGATGCATGAAAAAAATAGATGCAAAGCATATAGATATTCCCTAAGAACAAGTATAGTAGAGTAAAATATGCAAAATAATCAAGAATGTTTTATACACTAGATAACTTCAACAAACTCAGTTCTAGACGCCCAAATATCCTATAATTCACTGCAGAGAAACACATGAAATGATTTTTCTAAAATTAGGGTAAACGAATTATGACTCTTATAAAAACTTGGACAACTATAATACTATGCTTAGTATGGGTCACTCTCACATAGCCATATTTAGCAAGTTACCACTCCAAAAATGTTGGCTCACTAAACAATGTTATAATCACAGATCTAGTGATTATACACAATCTTATTAACCCGAAAACTACTCTTAAAGTTAACTCGAAAGCATATAACTTTATTAATATAAGTGACGCAAGACAAAATACTCGTTATGACACATAGACATATCATAAACTTCGAATTAGAAAGTTTAAGTAGAAAATAAAGTAAAGTTGTAAGGTATGCAAGTAAAAGCTAAAGTGGATCAAATAGTATCCACTCTTTAATGGGAGTCATCAATTCCCGTAATTCCTGCGTCTACTTTGAATTTCGATCTCGACTCGTACAAAACCTCCGCTAGGATGCTATTCTTTGGGAATATCAAATAAAATAATGTTTAAGAGCGAAAACTTTAATTGATAAGTGCTTAGCAATTACACTCATACAGCAAATGCTAGAATTTGTTTAGAAATATAGTGATCGAAATAGGAATCGAATCACTTATACATTTTTCTCGCTAAGACTTTGAACATAGAAAAATCTAGATATTTTCACTCACTATCTGTACACGCATACTATCATTCAATGCCATTCATAACCCATGAAATTGATTGGTCTTGAACCCTATTTATAGAGTG
Source organism: Euphorbia schlechtendalii (assembly GCA_949673415.1). Lineage (NCBI taxonomy): Eukaryota > Viridiplantae > Streptophyta > Magnoliopsida > Malpighiales > Euphorbiaceae > Euphorbia > Euphorbia schlechtendalii. Next base: position 17,550 of record CATIWQ010115358.1, on the reverse strand, counting down.
TGAAGGGTTGCGTTTATCCAAACGAAGAGTCTTATCCATTGGTGATGGTTTACATCACTTCAATATGATTGGATGCAAAGATTCATTCTCATCCACTATGGAAAGGCACCTTTTTATGATTGATTACTTCCAAAAGGTGTCTTTTCGGTTGGCAATTGATGGTGGTTGACTGTTATTATCTGGTGGTTAGTAGTTGAAAAGAGATAACCAATAACCGTCACTAGTCACAACCGTGAATCACATATCATAATCATGAATAATGATTTGTAACTTTCTACTAATGAAGAGTAACAAATCACGATCGTGACATGTATTTTACCTCATGTTTCTTCTTCGCAACTTTGCCAATCTTTGACAACTCTGATCCTAACCCAAATCCTTGTATTCCACACATCTTTTTTCACCTTTTTCACTCTTTTTCCATAGAATTCCATCTTTGATCATTTTACTCCCATGATTTACCTAGTTTCGGCATTTGCATAAAAAAAACTACATACCACGTGAAATCTTTTATATGAAGTATAAAATGAAATAAAAACATATCGGTTTATGATTAAAAATGTCATGATAATAAGTGTAATTATACACTTACCAAAGATCCAAGTAGCCAATCTCATGAGCTTAACGTGATACCTTGAGTTAACACATGAATGTATTCAGGTAATACATTAGAGACCGCTATAAGGCAGACACTTGCAAATAACTATATCTATGTGTTGGTGTCATGTCTTATTGCAATAGTAGCACAACTATCCTCAAACCTAAGATATTGGTTACCTTGGGTAGGAGTTGCTATACTTTGGGTCATACTTATTCATATTCCTGTGATCAGGATCATACGGGTGATTACGGGTATAGTGATGATCACTCATTGGTAAGCCGTGTAGTCAAGATGGGATCAATCACTCCTTATATAGTGATATAGTGGGAGATGTACCTTAAGTCCTCTTGTTGAAGAGACACACTCATAAACCTCTAATTAGAATATAAGATTGATAAAAAGGGTTTCTAGTCAATCTTGGTGTTCTTCATGAACAAGCTTAATTCTAAGATAGCTACGATTATTACATGAGCTAACACTTTATTCGAGCTTAATAAACTAGATGGTACTCAACTTGATGAAAGGAGTGTAATTTATTGGTTAATATTGAAAAACCGGATAAAGTCACAGGCATGTGACATTCTGAGTATCTAGGGATGATACGCCTTTGCAAGAAAGCCAATTTGATCATCTAGAGTTATCAAGTTGTATATCGGTGTGGAACAATGAGCCTAAAGGTTCCCAGATGGGAAGCAAAGTTTAGGTTAACCTCTAGAAGCTCTATATTTCGGGATCCAATGAGGTCACACACTTTGGGTCTTTATCGGACTAAGTAATAAACTTATAGACTAGGTCTATGGTGAAAATATAAAGAAAGTAAAAATTGATGAATGGATTATTAATTGGTTGGACAATTTAATAATTAAAAGGATTTAAAAGAGGAGCTTTGGGAAAATTGCACAAAGCATAGTAAGGGAATTTTTCCCATTACGAGTGGGCCCTGCAATTACGGGATGTTTACAGGTGGAGCTTGCACAATGATAAGTGTATAATTACACTTATTTTCATATTAATTTTATACACTAAACACTATAGTTTAAGTCATTTTTATACTTCATATAAAAAATTTCACATGGTATATTGTTGTTTTTTATGCAAATGCAGATACTAGGTAAATCTTGGGAGTAAAATGATCTAAAGTGGAATTCTATGAAAAAAGATTGAAAAAGGTGCAAAACGGTGAGTGGAACTTAAAGATTTGGCTTAGGATCGATGCTATCAAAGATCGATGAAGTTATAAGGAGAATTTTGAAGAAAAATGCAATTCACAGTCGCGACAACCATTTGCGGTCATGACTTGTTCTTCTTTAAAACAGAAATCTACCAATCAAAGATTCACGGTCGCGACTTATATATCACGGTCATGACTTGGATGGTTTTCTTGTTTAATCTTCTTAACTACCAACCGCTAGATAAGGATGATCAACATCCATCAACCGCCATCAACTACCAACGAATAGACACCTATCAGAAATCAATCAATCATGAAAAGGTGCCTATCCATTATGGATTAGATTGAAGCTTCTCAACCAATAACAATGAAGTGATGCAATCATTCACCAATGGATACAACTCTTCATATGGATAGACTCAACCCATTGAACTCTATAAATAGGGCTCTAAACCTTATAGTTTCATGAAATCAAGAAGAGGGAAAACATTATAGTGCATGAGAGAGATATAGTGTGTGTATAGATAGAGAATTCGCTACGTTCATAAGTGTTAGTGAGAAAATGTTTAAGTGATTCGAATCCTTATTTCGATCACTAGATTTCTCTATATTCTCGAGTGATTGTTGTATAAGTGTACTTGCAAATCACTTATCAATAAAAGTTTTGGCTCTTCAATATCCATTTGTTAGATATTCGCAAAGAATAGCATCCTAGCGAAGGTTCTGTATGGGCCGAGACAGAATTCAAAGCAGACGTAGGAATTACGGGAATTGACGACTCCCATTAAAAAGAGGATACGGTTTGATCAACTTTAGCTTTCACTTGCTGGAAAGCAGTAGATCTACCTGCAATCCCAGCTTACGAGATAAGGCAAGCCCGTAAGGCCATGCCTTATGGGGCAACGCATAGCCCGCACAACCCGCTTGTAGGATGGGGATTTTCCCCATCCCACATTGCTAAAAAAGGGGAGCTTTCTTCTCACTATAAATAGTCTCCTCATGCTCCTTTGAGTTTTGACATCTCTTCTTCCAGCACTAGTTTCTCCATTGTCGCAAGAATTATATTGAAGGCTATTCATATTTTTAAGCTAGCCTTCTACATTATATTTTCGGGTTGGTCTTTGATAAGTGTATAATTACACATATTATCATATAAATTTTATACAATAAACACTATATTTTTGGTCATTTTTATACTTCATATAAAATATTTCACGTGGTATGTAGTTGTTTTTTATGCAAATGCAGATACTAGGTAAATCTTGGGAGTGAAATGAACTAAAATGGAATTCTATGAAAAAAGAGTGCAAACAGGTGCAAAAAGATGTGTGGAACTTGAAGATTTAGCTTAGAATCGAAGCTTTCAAAGATCAGTGAAGTTACAAGGAGATTTCTAAAGAAAACTCAATTCATGGTCATGACAATACCTCGTGGTTCCGACCTGTTCACTTCAGAAATAGAAATCTGCCAATCAAAGGTTCACGATCGCGAATCACATATCAGGGTTGCGACATGGACAGTTTTCTGGTATTATCTTCTTAACTACCAACCGCCAGATAAGCATGATCAACCACCAACGAAAAGACACTTATCAAGAGTCAACCAATCATGAAAAGGTGCCTATCCATTATGGATTAAATCAAAGCCTCTCAACCAATCACATTGAAGAGATGCAATCTTTCACCAATGGATGTGACTCTTCGTTTGGATAGACGTAACCCTTCGAACTCTATAAATAAGGCTTCATTTCCTCACAAATTTCATGGCACATGGTGTAGAGAGATAGAGGGAAAACATTAGAGTGCATGAGAGAGATATATTGTGTGTATAGATAGAGAGTTCGCTACGTTCATAAGCGTTAGCGAGAAAATGTTTAGGTGATTCGAATCCTTGTTTCGATCACTAGATTTCTCTATATTCTTGAGTGATTGTTGTATAAGTGTACTTGCAAATCACTTATCAATAAAAGTTTTCATTCTTCAATATTCATTTATTCGATATTCGCAAAGAATAGCATCCTAGCAGAGGTTCTGGATGGGTCGAGACCGAGTTCAAAGAAGACACAGGAATTGCGGGAATTGACAACTCCCATTAAAGAGTAGATACGGTTTGATCAACTTTAGCTTTCACTTACATACCTTACAACTTTGCTTTGCTTTCTACTTATACTTTCTATTTCGAAGTTTATGATATGTTTATGTGGCATATTGCGTATTTCATGCTAAGTCTTTTATGTTAATCAAGTTATGCGTATTTAAGAGTAGTTTTGGGGTTAACAATATCGTGTATAATCACTGGATCTGTGATATAACACTGTTTCGTGAGCCAACATTTTTGGAATGGTAACTTGCTAAATGTGGCTATGTGAGAGTGACCCGTACTAAGCATAGTATTAATGTTGTCTAGGTTTTGTGAATAAGTTTTTGGCGCAGTTATTAGCCAATAGTTCACGAGATTTTGGAATCATTATTGATTAAACTTATCAATAGAAAAGTGGCGAACAAGTTTTTGGCGTCGTTGCCGGGGAAGGCATGTGCGTTCTAGAGATCGAAATTTCCAGGGAACGCAATTATTGTTAATACGTTTGTTTTCTAAGTTTTTCTAGGTACAAAATCTAAAATTTGAAGAATTTGAAGAATTAAAGAAGTTCACAACCATGACATACATCTCGCACTCGTGATGTTATACAACAAAACCTTCTATTCTTGTTTTGAAGGAAGTCACGATCGCGATAGGCCTTCGCGATCGCAACATGGGCCCTAGATTCTCCTTCACAATAAACGGGTTTATTCTTTTCTTACTTTATCTTTTTCAATAATTTTTAGGCTAGCTTTAGTTGTTTAGTTTAGATTTTTATTAAATGTCTCACAATGAGGACATTGTGTTCTTTAAAGTGTGGGGGGGCATTTTTAAAAATCCCGTAAATTCCAAAAAAAAAATGAATAAAATAAAAAATCGAAGAAATTTGAAAATTTTTCTTGATATTTTGTTAGTTATACATTATCATTTCTTATACTTTACTAACAATTGTCCAAGGTTATTATGAGTGTTAGGTATTTACAAGTTTGATGTTTTGCACAACATTTTCCAAATTGGCAAGGATGAGTGGTGAGTAACATTCGAAAGCAACATTCCAAGTAAGTTTCAATTTATATTTCGATGCAACATGAATTGGTATAAGTTATATAGTTTTGGTATAATGCTTCCGATAAGTTTAAGTGGAGTAATATCTAATGGTATTCTTACTATGAATTTTATATGCAAATCTCGAATAGGTCCTATAAGTATTAAGTATGTTTAAAGTGCTAGGAAAATATATCCATAATACTTTGAAATTGATCAATAAAGGATGAGGGTATTATTGAAAAATCAAAAGAAAGAGAGGATAACCAATGAGTTATACAAAAGGTGAGGAATGGTACGGAGCAGAAAATGCAGCCATTCATTGAGTGAAAAAAAAGAAAAGAAAAGAATAGCACGAAAAATGGGTGAAAAGTACAAAGTACTTCAAAAACATATGCTTAAAAGAAAAAATGAGAGAGTGGTATGGAGCATAAAAGGCAACCACTGAAAAAAGGGGAGAGTGGTATGGAGCATAAAATGCAACCACTATGAGTGTTTTTAGCATCCTAGATTACCTAAAAATGCCTTGAGAGAAATTAATCAAAGTGTCCTTTTTATGTCCTTTATACTTTATATTATGCTTAAGAGAAGGTAATATTCGAGTATGCATATAACGCTTATATGAAGATGCGATTCGGTTGACTCTCCATTATGAACAAAGGTACGCAACTGAGCTATATAAATTACACATTACTGATTTGTGGGAAATTTTGAACTTCTTCTTGAAATATTTTGCAACGTGGAATGTGGTACTCACTGCAATAGTCTTTCGCCAATACGGTACGACTTGTTTACCAAATTTATACACTTCTGTTGAATTTACCTTGAGGACAAGGTAAAAGTTAAGTGTGGGGGTATGATAAGTGTATAATTGCACTTATTATCTTATAAATTTTATACAATAAACACTATAGTTTTAGTCATTTTTATATTTCATATAAAAGATTTCATGTGGTATGTAGTTGTTTTTTATGCAAATGCAGATACTAGGTAAATCTTGGGAGTGAAATGAACTAAAATGGAATTTTATGAAAAAAGAGTGAAAAAGGTGCGAAAAGATTCGTGAAACTTGAAGATTTGGCTTAGAATCGAAGCTGTTAAAGATCGGTGAAGTTACAAGAAGATTTCTGAAGAAAACTCAATTCACGGTCGTGGCAATACCTCGTGGTTGCGACCTGTTCACAGAAACATAAATCTACCAATCAAAGGTTCATGGTCGCGAATCACATATCGCGGTCGCAACATGGACAGTTTTCTGGTATTATCTTCTTAACTACCAACTGCTAGATACGCATGATCAACCACCATCAACCGCCATCAACTGCCAATGAAAACATTAGAGTGCATGAGAGAGATATAGTGTGTGTATAGATAGAGAGTTCGCTACATTCATTAGCATTAGTGAGAAAATGTTTAAGTGATTCGAATCCTTGTTTCAATCACTAGATTTCTCTATATTCTCGAGCGATTATTGTATAAGTGTACTTGTAAATCACTTATCAATAAAATTTTTCATTCTTCAATATTCGTTTGTTCGATATTCGCAAAGAATAGCATCCTAGCAGAGGTTCTGTACGGGCCGAGACTGAATTCAAAGTAGACACAGGAATTGCGGGAATTGATAACTCTCATTAAAGAGTGGATACAGTTTGATCAACTTTAGCTTTCACTTGCATACCTTGCAACTTTGCTTTGCTTTCTACTTATACTTTCTATTTTGTAGTTTATGATATGTCTATGTGTTATATTGCATATTTCATGCTAAGTCTTTTATGTTAATCAAGTTATATGCATTTGAGTTAATTTTAAGAGTAGTTTCGGGGTTAACGATATCGTGTATAATTACTGGATCTGTGATATAACGCTGTTTAGTGAGCCAACATTTTTAGAATGGTAACTTGCTAAATGTGGCTATGTGAGAGCGACCCGTACTAAGCATAGTATTGATGTTGTCCAGGTTTTCATAATTATCTTATTTCATTTGCGCTAGGTTTAGAAAAGTTATTTCATGTGTTGCTCTGCGGTGAATCATTGAACATCTGGAGTTGAACCGGGTTCGTTAGATTAGTCTAGTGCATCGTAGCATCTTTGTTAAACTTGCATGTTTTCTCTGCTATACTTGTTCATAGTGAAAATCTATGTATTTAGAGTCTCTCATCTATCACATCTATATTTACTCATTCTTCATTCTAACCCTCCTATCCAAAAATATTAATACATATTATTTTCTTTATCCTTTCTCCCTATTTGATCTTTAGAGCTAGTCCTTCCCTGTAGGATCGATATCTTTTAAAACTACATCGCAACTATATACTTGCAGTTATCATCATTTTTCTATTTGATAAGGGGTATTGACAACACATACATTTATTTGTGAACAAGTTTTTGGCGCAGTTATTAGCCAATAGTTCATGAGATTTTGGAACCATTATTGGTTAAACTTATCAGTAGAAAAGTGGTGAACAGTCTTCGAGTAGTTTAACAGTTGCTGTCTACCAACAAGTTCTTCGTTAATGGGAGGTTTTGGTCGGTGAAGGTCCATGTGGATAAATCATAGAGGCTATCCTAGTTTGGAGGCTAGTGCTATCGGGTTGTTGTCAAATTATTCTAAGGGAGCACCGCACAAAATGGAAGGCACGCATTAACTGGTAATGCTCCAAACTTATATGATAGGTTTCTTTCAATAAGTTTAATAAACCTATGAGCTTATATGGAACATTTCAACTTTGATTATATCAATAATGGTATGCTTTAGAGATCTTTTAAGGTTAATTTTAAGTTTGAAATTCCACCTTACAAGTTTGCATGTTCAATTACTATCTTAATTAACCAACAATGGTATGAAAGCCTGCCTTATGCTATGCATGATTAATGATAATATGTTGAAATTATTTTTTCTATGAATTGATCAAAGTATGCTATGCTTAACTTAAGTTTCAATCTTTTTGCATGCTATGTGAGTCTTGGCATAACAAAATGATTATTATGTACCAATCTTGAGCATGTTCCCTTAGAATAATAGTTCCAAATTGCCCAAAATTATTATTATCATAATCATATCCATCATTTAAGACCTAGACTAGGGCGAGACTAGCTGCACCAATAAAATCCCTACAACAATATTAAGGCGATAAATTGTCTTCTCATCGTAAGTCATGATGCAAACCTTATAAACCTATGTAAGGACATGTATAACATGCTTTCCCTTAACATGTGTTTGGTCATGAAACTAGATGGAGTTAATGCCTTAACAAAAATGTGTTAGTTATCCATGTTAGTGGAGCTAATGCCAGATTGGAGACATATTTAAGAAGTCGTACAATCAGGTATGCAAGTCTCAAGAAAGAGAACTCAAATATATTAGCAATTGCATGGGATGCTAATGGATGGTTTCCAACCATGGTTGTATTGTTATGGCTTGACCTGCTATAATGGGGGTCATGATGAATGGCTATGGATGCTACCTACTAAGTAAAATTGGTTGGACCAAATTCCTGAATTTAAATAGAAGGTCATATTTAAATGTTGATGTAAATAGTAGGAATTATGTGTTTAAGTAAAGACCTTATATTAAATGTATGTACATATACTAATGTTTAAACAATTTCTATCTGAAATCTAGGTTGAATATGATCACTAACGAAATTACTTGTATTGATATTGGTCCTCTTGTCAACATAAAATATGATGTTTACAACTTCAATGAGTGGTATAAGACTGCTAAAAGATATCTATAACTACTAAGTGGATTATGTTTTGACAAATCCAAGTCTCAAACAACCCGGAAAGAATGCTTTTGCATGTGAGATGAATGATTAAGAGTCATAAGGGAAATTGTGAGTTTGCTACAAAAATCATGTTATACAACATGCTCGTAAAGTACACACATGTGTACTTAGTGTTGGATCTCGCAGCCATGATTCATCATCTCAAATCGATTGAAGGTCTGGAAGATAGAGTATTCCATAATAAGTTGCAGGGAGACATGTTAATAGTGGATTTGGTTATATACGTATATGATAACTATTAGAAACTAAGAGATTGGGAGTTGAGCATAATTAGCAATTTTTGAGAGAAATTGTATTGAGGGGATTACCCAATAAATTTGATTCCTTCAAGAAGATCCTTAAGGAGTGTTCTCCATACTTTACATTGACCTAAATCATGGACTTGCTCGAGATTTATGAGATTGAGTTTAGAAATAAACTCAAGAAGTAAGTGAATGTTGAGGACCTTATGTTGAAGAACTTAAAGGTCTAAAAGTCAAGAGAAAGCTTATGAAGAAGTTAGAGTTGAAGAGGGAAAGTATTTCTCTTTGAACAAGCTCATCGAATAATGATGAAGGTTGTGGCTCGAATTTCTAGAGGTATCTTCATACTAGAGAGTTTCTCTACAATTCCTTATAAGTCTACATGGGAAATGGATACACCTTATGGTACTCATATTTGTACTTCTATGCAGGGGTTGCGGAATAGTAGAAGGCTTTTAAAGAGGGAAATGGACATAAAAGTTGGAAATGGAGCACAAGTTGCTACGAAAGCTGTAGGGACATGTAGCCTTTGTTTGCCTAGTGGCCTAGTTTTAGCTTTAAGTAAATGCTATTATACTTTCACTATCACTAAGAATATTATTTCTATTGCACGTTTAGCAATAGATGGATTTGAGATTTTATTTTCTAATAATAATTGTCATATTTGACGCGATAATGTTTTTATGCGCTTGGAATATGTGTTGATGGCATTTATGTTCTAGATACAATATGAACATTGTTAAGCAATCAAGGTTAGATAATGAGAAATCCTCATACTTATGGCATTGTCGTCTAGGCCATATAAATGAAACTCACTTAACTAAGACACACAAATGTGGTTGCTTAGGCCCAATACAATGGGAATCCTATGGGGCGTGCGAGCCTTGTTTAAAGGGTAAAATGATTAAGAAACCTTTCAAAGAAAACGTTTAGCTTGCCACAAATACTTTGGAAATAATACATTCCAATGTATATGGTCCAATGAGTGTTAAGACACATGAGGGTTTCGTCCACTTTATAACTTTTATCGATGATTACTCGTGATATGTTTATTTGTACCAAATGAGGCACAAGTCTAAAAGTTTTAAGAAATAAAAAGAGTTCAGAACTGAAGTAGAGAAACAGCTTAGGAAAAGTATCAAGACCCTTCGATCTGATCGAGGTGGTGAATACTTAAGCCAAGAGTTTCAAGATTATCTAAGGGATAATGGTATTTTATCCCAATGGACACCTCCTTATACACCCTAACATAATAGAGTGTCAGAAAGGAGAAATTGAACCCTACTTAATATGTTCCTTTTGGGGTTATGCACTTGAGAGTGTAGTTTATATTCTAAATAGAGTGCCCTTGAAATCAATTGATCAAACACCATACGAAATGTGGTGTGGTAAACCAGCTCTTTCTCACCTAAGAATTTGGGGATGTGTGGCTTATGTAAAGAGGAAAAGTTCAGATAAGCTGGGTGATAAGTCTGACAGGTGTCTGTTTGTAAGTTAACCTAAGCAGGCTATGGGTTATACCTTTTACAATACCAAGGAACAAAAGGTACTTATTTCTATAAATCCTCAATTCCTCTAGACGGAGCATATACTTACGACAGCTAGTGAGAGCAATTTTAAGTTAGGCACTCAGGAGGATCAAACAGATAATCAACTTATTCTTCCTACACCTGTGACACAAGAAAGTGTAAGCAGGGAATAAACTATTATAACACAGACGTTACGTTGTCAGGTCGAGCTCCAATCACTCTAGAGCGATATGGTTATTTCATCACTGATGATAAACATATCTTCCTTATGGAAGATGATGAGTTGAATACTTACAAGGAGGTAATGGAAGGCTCAGAGTTTGACAAATGGTTTACAGCCATGTACAAATATCAAGTTGGGAACTTGGTTGAAGCTCCAAGTGGGATTAAGCCCATAGGATGCAAGTGGGTTTTCAAGAAGAAATCTAACATGGATGGTAATGTAATTACTCATAAAGCAAGGCTAGTTGCAAAAATTTACAATAAAAAGATGATATTTACAATGATGAAACCTTTTCACCAGTAGCCATGTGAAAGTCTATCAGAATACTCCTTGCCATAATTGTTCATAACGATTATGAGATCTAGTAGATGGATGTGAAAACAGCATTCCTTAACAGGAACTTAGATAGGGATGTATATATGATACAACCTGAAGGTTTTACATCCCAAGATAGCTCGATGGTATGCATGCTGGAAAGGTACATTTATGGACTTAAGCAAGCATCAAGGAGTTGGAAAATTAGGTTTGATGAGACAATCTGAGAAATTGGTTTTGTATCAAATGCTAATGAGCCATGTGTATATAAGAAGGCTAGCGGGAGTGCGATCATATTCCTTGTATTAAATGTCAAAGACATATTACTAATAGGACATGATGTTCCTTTTCTTCAAACTCTAAATTCATGGTTGTCAAAGAAGTCCTCCATAAAAGACCTTGGAGAAGGAGCTTTTATACTAGGTATGAAGATCTACCATGATAGATCTAGAAGGTTGCTAGGTCTATATCAATGTGCATAAATAGACAAGGTTTTTGGCTAGATTTAACCATGAGCAGTCAAGAAAGGGTTATCTCCTAATGTCTCACGGAATAAACCTTTCTAAATCTGAGTGTATGAGAACACAAGAGGAGAGACTATACCCTATGTCACTTTTTGCAACTGGCCTTGCTTTATAAGTAATTACATTACCATCCATGTAAGTTTTCTTCTTGAAAACCCACTTGGATCCTATGGCTTAATCCCAGTTTTAGCATAAACCAAGCTCCAAACTTGGTTTTCGTACATGGAGTCCATCTCTGACTTCATGGCCATTAAGCATTTGTCAGACTCTAAGCTTTCCATATCCTCCTCATAAGTCTTGGGATCATCATCTTCCATAAGGAAGATATGTTTATCATTAGTGATGAGAAAACCGTATCACTCATGGGCAATTAGAGCCTGACTTGACCTACGCAATGTTGGTGTTATAATAGACTGTTCCATGCTTACACTTTCTTGTGTAACAGGTGTAGGAAAAATCAGTTGATTGTCTGTTTGATCTTCTTGAATGCCTAATCCAAGAATTCTACCACTTGCTTTCGCAAGTATATTCTCCTTCTTTAGGAATTGAGCATTTCTAGAAACAAGTACATTTTATTCCTTGGGATTATAAAAGGTATAACCCATATTCTCCTTAGGGTAACCTACAAATAGACAACTTTCAGACTTAACATCTAACTTATCTGAACTTATCCTCTTTACATAAGCAACACATCCCCCAAACTCTCAATTGAGAAAGAGCTGGTTTCTTCCCATACCACATTTCATATGGTGTTTGATCAATTGATTTCGAGGGCACTCTGTTTAGAATATAAACTGCGCTCCCATGTGCATAACCCCAAAAGGATCTCCTGAGTTCTGCTTTGCTCATCATGGACCGAACCATATTGAGTAGGGTTTGATTTCTCCTTTCTGATTCTCCATTGTGTTGGGGTGTATAAGGAGGTGTCTTGAAACTCTTGGTTTAAGCATTCACCGCCTCGATCAGATTGAAGTGTCTTAATACTTTTCCCATCATGTTTCTCTACTTTGGTTCTTAATTATTTGAATATCTCAAAACTTTCAAACTTGTGCCTCATTAGGTACAGATAACCATATCGCGACTAATCATTGCTAAAAGTTATGAAGTAGATGAAACCCTTATGCATCTTAACACTCATTGGACAGATACATCGGAATATATTATTTCCAAAGTACTAGTGGTAAGCTACACTTTCCTTTTAAAGGTTTCTTAATCATCTTTCCTTTTTCGCACGCCCCATATGATTCCCAATCCATTGGGTCTAAGTCACCACATTTGTGTAACTTAGTTAAGCGAGTCTTATTTATATGGCCTAGATAAAAATACCATAAGTATGTGGATTTCTTATTATCTAACTTTGATTTCTTAACGATGTTCATATTTAGAATTTCAGTTTTAATATCTAGAATTAAATGCCATCAACACTTATTCCACAAGCAAAAAGAACACTACGCTATAGATGACCTGTTGCAACACTGGAAAAATGTTGCTTAAAGTACTAAAAATGATGCAAGAGCTTCTGTTGCTACACTTATCGCAAAAAAAAACAGTGATGGTTCTGCTCTCCTTGCAATAGGTGCCTGCTGCAACACATTTTTATACATCTAGCAACCCACTAAAATGTGTTGCATCAGACGATTGTTGCATCACTTATGTACCCTATTGCAGCTCGCATCACTTATGTACCCTATTGCAGCTCGCTTTATGGTGTCGCTAAAACCTCTCTCACCGTCAGGGTTAACAACCATTATTATGTTTGACAACACTTTTTTGAGGCATTGGCAACCATTCTTTTTTTCATTTACATCACTTTTCTTCAAGTTTGCAACATTTTTTAATTACACATTATCTCACATTTGCAACATGTTTTCCTATTATTGCAACTCCTTTTTATTTATCACATTGTTTGTCAAGAAAATCAATATTATTAATATAATAATATTGATTGAATATATAAATCAAAAGTACTTATATATATATAATTTAAATAATTCTTAATACAATTAAATTCAGAAAAAGATAAAAGTAAAAAAGTACATGGTATAAACTATAATTCATAATCTAAACATCCTAATCTATGTCCATGGAAACATTTTCATTTCCACGAATCTTTATTGCATCGCTCCTCGAAAACTGCATGGATAAGCAACTCATTTCATTTTACTATAAGGTGATAAGAGGCTTGGAAAACAAATGAGATAAGTGCACAAATCATGCAAGAAAGCGACCTATATCAAGGAGGAGCCAAACATGACAAGAAAGTGATCTATAAGAAAGAAATCGGAGGAAAACAAATAAGAATATCTATCAAATTTGTTCTCTTACTCAGAATTACTATATTCAAACTATATTCAAATTATGATACAACACTAAACCTACACCATCAGGAAAAAAAACAGAGGACTTTACAACACTCAATGGTTTTCACATTACCATTGAGTATGAAAGCCAATCTTAAGCATAGAATAAAAAACTGACAATCGTAACTCAATTCAGATGTATCCAAATTTTAGAATCAAAGTCAATCAAAAGCACAATATCAATAAATAAGTGAACATGTCTAAAATGCTCCAAATATTTATACAGATTTTTCAAATTAAAAGCATGTAAGACATGACTTTATCAGACAAATCCAGTGATGTAATTTATGTAAGACTTTTAAGTGTATAAAACCAGCATCTAGTTCATGCAGAGAGAATAATTCCTTCACTATCTGAGCAATCACATGAAACATGAGAAACTCCTCATCAACATCAACTGTTAGGTAAAACAAACTAATTAATGGTAATTTTGATATGAAGATTTAATTACTTAGTTTAATGAATTGAGATCCTCAAAGATAGCAGGAGTGGCATAATACAAGCTTCCATCTTAACTGTACCTGCACTAGTTAATACATATCCCTTACTTGTTAATATTTTAATCACTATCTTTACCCAAGGATGCCTGCAAGTAACTCCCATGAAACTTTTAGAGCATAATATATATTTCACCAGCTTTCAACCACTATTATTTAATTAAAATTAGGGATTCAAAATAAATACCATGATAAAGCAGTCTGCAAGTGAGGAATAGAGTAGTTTTTCAAAAAAAAAGTCAGGAATAGAGTACCGAAGATAGCTGCAAGCAAAAGAAATCATTCGAGATATTGAAAATATAAATGAATAAATGAATTTATGAGGTTATATTTGTTGGAATTGTTGATGTGCCGTAGTTCTAAAGGCATTGGTTCATTCAGTGTCACATTATAAAGGCAATAATCTACTGCATTTATACCTTGTTCTATAATATGAGTAGAGTATCCATTGATTGAGAATCATAAATGTTCCAAGTTTGTTTTAATCATGGGAATGAATGAAATGAAAGACTTGTATATTGGATTATCTATAGCAATGTAGTTCCTATGTCACTTGGTAAAGTAGATCGTGAACATGGGCACATGTTGAAAGCATGGGGTTGAACAGATCCACACAGCAAAGTCACATAGTTGTATGTCATAGACAATTTACTAAGTAGGTCTCAGCTGTCCTCGGACTTGATTTCAACTTATTACGGATGTGGAATTGAGTATGCTGTAGTATATTACTAACGGGTCCTTAAATATTGGATTACAAGTACGGATATGCTCGGTATATTTCATGACCATATTAGTAGTAGTGTTGAAGTGATAGGATTGCAATTCGATTTGATAAATCGAAATGAATCACCGGCCACTTGATGAATAAAAGTGATAAGGACGTCCAATAATTCGTTGACTTATATTATCATTTTATTCTAGATCAAGAAATACGATGAATTGCATAAGGGGTGACAAGCATCATGCCTCTTGTTCATCATATTGATGTCAGCTGGCAAAGGAATTTGTGAGATAACTACTAGGTTCAGTATCTTTAATAGACGACTGTATCCTGTCCCAATTGGGGGCTGTAATGGTTTGCTAGAATCCGCTTACAATCTATGGGTGAATCCAATTGCCAATATATGGACAGACCCAAAGGATTGTGTGTTTAGAACTACTGATCTGAGATTTCTTGTACATGCAATGTTACAAGACTTGATGAAGAATCGATTATTAATTAATTGACATGTCAAGTTAATGTAATTGAATAATCTATATAACTCCAAGAAATTAATTTAGTTAATGATAATATAATTTATTTTATATTATTCATTAAATTAAATTAAGTTGATTAAATTGCATTTACATATGGTATTTGTTTAATTGATAACTAAATAAATTCATATGTTGAATAATTTAATTGCATAAATTTAATCATAAAATATTGTATACTAAAATTATTAATTGATTAAATTTAGTTAATTAGATTAATTTATAGTATGATAATTTATTTGATTAAATTTCAATCTTTATTTTTTGTCTACGGATTAATTTGTAAAATATGAAAGTTGACAATTAAATTTGTTTAAGGAATTAAACTATGGGAATTTAATTATTAAATTTAAAATTAATTGAGTCAAATTCATAATTAAATTAAAACTAAATCTAATTGACTAATTAGTAGACAAAAATAAAACAAGCCATCAATAGAGATAAAAAAAACGTGGGCAGCCGTTCTTGGAGTTTTTCTCTTATCATTCTTCGTCCCCTTGGCTAACATCGGTCCCGATCGAGAGTAGTTCGTGTACGTGAGATTGGAGAGCTTCCAATTGCGAGTTTCACGATATTCGTCTCTCAAGGAGATCTTATAAGTAAGCTTTTATTTGATTAAAAGAAATCCTATTGAAACCTTATCAATGGTTCTTGAGAATATCCTATTCGAATTCGAGAAAATTTTAACCGGTAATTCCGCCGACACTGTTATGTTTTCGATGATAATTCCCTTCAAAATTGACACGTGGCATTGAGGTGGGGGCAAACAAGGGCATTTTTTGCAAGTTTAGGGAGGTATTGGAGAAAGTTAAGTAAATAACCAATTTTAACAAGTTCAGGATTGATCAGCCTCTTTGTAGTATATATGTTTGGTTTATACAAGGGGATTGTTTCACAGTTCCATTTTAATTGGTATATACCTTTATCGGAATTTCTAAACTACCATCTAACTAAACCAATCACAAAACCCATTCATTTTCTTGAGTCAAGTCAACTGGATCGAGTGAAGTCTTCATTGACGTAAATTCTAAGTCTGCTCCTTTTTGAAAGTGGATGAAATGCTAACTTTATTCAGTTTGATTAGGGGTGTACATCGGTTGGTTCGGTTCAATAACCGAACCGAATCGAATAGATGAAAAAATGGAAACCGAAATCGAAACCGAACCAAAGTAGATAAGTAACCGAAGCTGAATCTAATTATTCGGTTCGGTTCATTTAACCGATTCATTTTTTTATTTGTTCTTTCATTTCTTTTTAAAATTCTATTTATTTTATATATAATTATCACCGACACTTTCATTACGTACATAAATTAACATGTAAATCTTGTACAAAAGCAATAAAATGAAATAATAGTGTCTTAAGAACGTGATGATATTGCTACGACAAATTTAATGAAATTAAATTTATAGATTAAATTTTTATATATGTAATTAATTTTTTGGATATATTGAATTAATAGATTAGTTCAGTTATATCGGTTATTTTTATATTAATACTGAACCGATCGAATTAACCGAAAATCTATAAATATAATTACATTGGTTCGGTCGGTTATTTCGGTTAGGTTCGGTTTTTTAACACCCTTTAAGTTTTATGAACAAGTGTCTATAGTTTTCTTGTATCACTATTTTCTTTCGGTTTTTTCTCAACTAACTATAAAGCATCTATATTTTCCTCGTGGCACTATTTTCTTATAGTTCTTAACAATCAGTGTGTAAGAAACAGTCTAAATTCTTTAACTCATATATGTGATTAATTATTAAACTATGGTTTAGTTACGTGTATCTCGTAAACTAACAGTCATCTACATCTCCTTAAATAGTTCGTAAGTTAGATGAGTTGTTAATTGACTTTCTCTCAACTTAACATTTCATACCATCCTCGCTACTGAACTTATTTTTATGACAGAAAGGTCCCTAG
>CATIWQ010115355.1:0-31325 GCA_949673415.1 Euphorbia schlechtendalii | reverse complement strand
AGATGCAATCTTTCACCAATGGACACAATTCTTCGTTTGGATAGACGCAACCCTTCGAACTCTATAAATAGGGCTCCAAACCTTACAAATTTCATGCACCACCAGAGAGGAGAACATTAGAGTGCAATTATAGAGAAATATAGTGTGTGTATCGATAGAGAGTTCACTACGTTCATAAGTGTTAGCGAGATAATGTTTAAGTGATTCGAATCCTTGTTTCGATCACTAGATTTTCCTATATTCTGGAGTGATTGTTGTATAAGTGTACTTGCACATCACTTATCAATAAAAGTTTTCATTCTTCAATATTTGTTTGTTCGATATTCGCAAAGAATAGCATCCTAGCGGAGGTTCTGTACTGGCCGAGACCGAATTCAAAGCAGACGCAGGAATTGCGGGAATTGACGACTCCCATTAAAGCGTGGATATGGTTTGATCAACTTTAACTTTCACTTGCATACCTTACAACTTTACTTTGCTTTCTACTTATACTTTCTATTTCGAAGTTTATGATATGTCTATGTGTCATAATGTTATATTGTGTTAAGTCTTTTATGTTAATCAAATTATATGCGTTGGAGTTAATTTTAAAAGTAATTTCGAGGTTAACAATATCGTGTATAATCACTGGATCTGTGATATAACATTGTTTAGTTAGCCAACAATTTTGGAATGGTAACTTGCTAAATATGACTATGTGAGAACGACCCGTACTAAGCATAGTATTGACGTTGTCCAGGTTTATATAATTGTCTTAATTCGTTACGCTAGGTTTAGAAAAGTCATTTTATGTGTTGCTCTGCAGCGAATAATTGAACATCTGAGTATTTAGAACCGAGTCTGTTAGATGAGTTTAGTGAATCGTAACATCTTTATTGAACTTGCATGCTTTCTCTGCTATCCTTATTTCGTAGGAAAAATCTATATATTTAGGTTCTCTAATTTTTCATACCTATATTCACTCATTTTTCATTCTAATCCTTCTTTCCTAACCTTTACTTTAATATATTTTATTTTCTTTATTTTACCTTCCTTTTCGATCTTTAGAACTAGTCATTCCCTGTGAGATCGATATCTTTTAAAACTACATCGCAACTGTATACTTGCAGTTATCATCATTTTTCTATTTGATAAGAGGTACTGACAACACCTATACTTTTTTGTGAATAAGTTTTTTGCACCATTGATATATAGCCGAATGTTGTGAACAAACTATTAAACTTATCAATAGAGAAGTGCAGAACAATTTCCAAGTTTCATTGTCTCTTTCGAGATTAGAAATCTTAACAACCTTAGAATTATCTAAAAATTCTCTAAGCAACTCCATTCCCCGGTAGAGTGGTCTCTCTTCGAAGAAGCAGGTTTATATAAGGGGAAGAATAAGCTTGCAGGTACCCTTCCTGAAACTTTAGGCAATTTATCTTACAAAACAAAGAACCTTTATGATGCAAAAATCAAGACAACGACCTAAAGTGATGAAAATATTGTTGGAAACTTTGTTTGATTTTATTTTCAAAATAAATGTTACAAATTTTGTATTAAACTGTTTTGGGTCACATTTTTATACTTACAAGTATGTATTTATTTTTTTTTATTTTGAATAAGGTGATAATATAATTTTAGGTTCATAAATATTACAATAACACTTTTTAACTCGTTCATGGAATCTATGAGTCAAATCAAAGTAGTTATGGGACATCCTTCTGACTCGAGGAGCAAAGTATTGGCGACCAGAGACGATTTGGAGAGACGTTTTTTGGTTTTGTAATTAGCATGGTTTTGAAAACCAGACCGGACCGGCCGGTTGGACCGGGTTTGACCGGAACCGGCCACTGATCCGGTCGGTTTTCACCCGGTTCAATGTCTGGTCAAAGACCGGACATTGATTGGTTGAATCGGTTGGTCCGACCCGGTTAAATCGAAAACCGGTTGTTCCAACCGGCCGGTTTACTTATTCTTGTTAAAAATAATTTTTAAAAATTTTTTGCAAGAGGCAAGAATCGAACTCAGGACCTTCAGCTTATTATCTATTATGCCTACCACTCAACTACAACACTTATTTGATACATATTTGTATTATATTTCTTTTATAAAATCTATATAAAATTTTTACTTAGTTTTAAATTAAGTATTTACTATATTTATTTAGTGTATTGCGTTAATAAATTCACTATCTTATTTAAATAATATTTTTTCAATTTTTAGAAAATCCGGTTCGATCACCAATTTAATTCGGTTGAACCTTAAATCCATGAACCACCCTCTTCAGCGGTTCGATGACCGGTCCGATTCTGAAAACCATGGTAATTAGTGCCGATTTTTGAGTTAAAATTCCATTAATTGATGAAATCAAGTTTACTGATTAGAAAGCAACTATTTAAGAGTTATAACCGTACATCAGCTGAGATTTTCAAATTTAGAAAAGAGGATTTGTTTCTTCTTCACAGATCTGCAAATTTATTCAACAAATTTGTTTTAAAATTTTTACTTATTAATTGATGGAAAGCTTATTGTATTTTATAATTTTCATAAAACAAAAAACAAATATTTATATTTTTATAATTTATTTTGTTTTACAGGGTTCTCCAATGATGATAATCACACGTTTTCATTAATTTGGGGGCATTTTTTGGTTAAAAGCCAAAAATAGCTACCTGATGGATTGATTATTATCACTTTAATTAAGGATATAACCAATCATGGATTCATGTGATTCTTTTGAATTATTCACATCACTAGTATTCAGAATATTTCATTATAGAATAAAAAAGCCTCTATGGTTTATCAAATTTGCATAAAAAATTCAAAACCCATTTTAATGTACATAAAATTAACAAATATATATTAATTTTACTCCTACCCCATTATTCTATCCAACACTAGAGTTCGTTTTGGAAAAAAATCACATGTCACTAATTTGATGTCTCCAGCTATATCTCTCATTCATTTTTTACATGTGATAATTTTCAGAAGAGAGAAAGTAAATTAATAAGAGTGAAAAAGTGAAATAAATAATAAAAAATTGAAATAATTATCACGTGTCGGAAAATGAGTGGGGGCACAGTTTGGGACACCGAATTGAGGACTTTTCCAAATAAAAACTCTATTTTCACGGTATTTTCCTTATTCATAGAGTTGGTATAGTTTATTCATTCCAACGAATTACTCTATTATTCTACTCCAAAAAAAGTTTCTTCCTTCAAACAATATTTTATCATTATTATATTAATTTCGAAAAACATTATATTCTTATTATTATTTAACAAAAATATTTAAATTCGAATATTGTAAATGTTAGATGATAAAACAAATTTAATATTTAAATATGAATAAATTGAATATATTTTTAAAATAAAAAATAAGTAAATTAGATATTATTAATAACTCACATTCAATTTATTAATTAACTAAATTAATGAAGTATGATATAATTAAAAAAAAAAATAATATTACGTTCATAATCCAAAAAATGGAGTATGATAAAGGTTATCCAAATTTGGAGTTTCTCTTATCTTACTCCAAATTTGGAGTGAGGTTTTGGAACAAAATTGGATATCAACCTACTCAAAAATTGACACGTGTTGAAAAATGAATGGAGATAAATATGACTTTGCATGATGTAAAAAACCATATGGCCACTGAAATATGATGAAATAGTTTACAGAAATCTTAAAAAATGGTATGTGAATCTTTACCATTTCAAACTTCGGGATGAGTATATAAAAAATTATACGCGTTTGCTGGTAGGGCTATTCGCTTGCCTTGGTCCCTGTCTACTCTCATAAATTAGGCTTACAACGTAAAATTTTTCTTCTAGCAAACATGACTAGGCTTAAACAAACACTTACTTTTTTTATTTCATTTTTTTAAATGCACATGTTTTATTAAGAAAACAAAGATTTCCTTTTGATTGCGCAATTTTTTAATATGATAACAACGAAAAAATCTCGCCCGAATCTGACCCACCCGAATACAAACTTGCATTTATAACATTTAAAATCACATATTCAATCTCAACCACTATACTAACATATTTATTGTTTACGTGGGTATGAATTAAACTTGTCATATTATACTAATCACATAAAAGAGAAATGGAATAGTAATTACAGTATATTTGACTTTTTTAGAGCTAAAAATTACACAATGGAAACTTGTGAGAAAAGATTTCTATTCGGCTAGTACAAACATTGTCCTTCAAACTTGACACAAAAAAATGATATGTCATCCTCAATTTTCAAGAGTGTTACATTTTACCTCATAAAATTGATAAAACCGGTATAGTTTGCCTCCTCATAATCATGTCTCACATTCTAGTTGGTTTTATTTTTCAAAGAAATCATTATTCAAATTTTTCTCTCTCCAATGAAAAACTGACATGTAATATGAAAGAAGCAAACTATAATTATTTTGCTAACTTTAGATGATAAAATGTAATACTTGAAAGCTGAAAGTCACATGTAATTTTTTATGCCAAATTTAAGAGCAATATATGCATTTAGCCATTTAGCCTTTTTATTTTAACTAAATTGATTTTAAGCATAGCCCTAATCTAACATTTTCCAATATTAGAGTCAATGAATCTTACTGTGTACGACACAAGAAAGCGAAGTTCAATTATTCAATGTGTTTTCCCTCCAAAATTTCAACTCCCTCCAAATCCTTCCGTTCATTCCAAATTAGAATTTGAATTCTTCAATTCAAAAACTCACTTTATTGTATTTATTTCGATCCCAAATTGCATCGTCTTCCTCACTTCCATAATCATGGCTGCTTTTAGATCTGCTATTTCCATGGAGGCACACGGTAAGGCAGTCGCCGGCGAGATCCACGTCATTTTGGGCCCTATGTTTGCCGGTAAAACTACCGCTCTTATCCGTCGCATCAACTCCGAAGCCAAGAACGGCAGGTCTGTCAATTAATTCGGTCCTTTTCATTTTCTGTTTTTGTTAGGTTTTATCATCTGTGTTCGGTATCTAATAATTGGTGAAATTTGATTGTAGAAATGTGGCAATGGTAAAATCAAGCAAGGACAACAGATATGCTATAGATTCAGTAGTTTCTCATGATGGATTGAGGTTTCCCTGTTGGGCTCTGCCGGATCTCTCTACCTTCCACACTAAACTCGGTCCTGATGTTTACCAAAAGGTGCCTAATTTTACTGTTGATTGCAAATTCCATTGTTTTCCCCAATTTCAATCAGCGCCACTTTTATAAATTTGAATTACTGTTAGATTTTGGATGTTGCTACTACCAGTTGCTTCAAATTTACGATGTCTGTGGCTATTCGTTTGGTATGTGAAGTGTTTAATCCGTAGTTCAGATTAATGTAATTGTTTACTTCTTAGGTGTTGCTAAGTACTAGTTACTTTGAATTTATAAATCTATGGCTATCCGTTTGTATTGTGAAGTTTTTAGGCAGCTCATTCAGATTGATGTTATTGGTTACTTCTTAGGTGTTGCTATTTACCAGTTACTTCAAATTTATGAATCTACAGCAATTTGTTCGGTATGTAAAGTGTTTAATCGGCTAATTCAGATTGATGTACTTGGTTACAAAATACCAGTCGCTTTAAACTGGTGAAATTATGGCTATTCGTTTGGTTTGTTAGGTGTTTATTCTGTTTAATGTAATTTGTAATTCGTTAATAAATACCAGTTGCTTTAAATTTGTGAATATATGGTTATTCGTTAAGTGTTTATTCTGTTCATTCAGATTGATGTAATTGGCATTGATGAAGCTCAATTTTTTGGGGATCTTTATGATTTCTGCTGCAAGGCTGTTGACACTGATGGAAAGACAGTAATAGTAGCTGGTCTTGATGGGGATTATCTGAGGTAATTGATAAACTGAATGTTCTTAATTAGGCCAAGAAATCAATAACCCTTTTCTAGAATCAACATGTTTCAAGTCATTTAATTCATATTAGGTAGAAGATTTGTAAATTTTGTAAATCAAACAGAATTACTTCAAGAACTAGAGTTCCAAATACACCCATAGCATAGTTGTCGAAGGCGAAAGGCGCTCTAAGGTGACAAGGGGTTAGCCTCGCCCGAAGGCGAGGCGCTCGCCGTAGGTACGCTTTTATATATGTATTGCGAAAATGTAACATAAAACCATGGAGCATTCAATAAGAGACATTATAACTTAAATTTATAATTATATATGTAAGCATTAAGCCTATGCTCCAATATTAACATGGGAACAACAAAAAGTCTATGCCCATGTTTCAATGTTAATACAACAAAAAGCCAAAAACAAAAAAAAGGATAGTTTAAGCTTTACACATACTGTAAGCTTTAGACATCGATTTAAGCTTCCAAAATACTAAGTTTTAAACCTAGACTTATCTAATAATTATCATCAAAGCATAATTCATTATCTTCATCTTCAGATGCACTTTCTTCAACATTTATAGACATTGGTGAATTAAAAAATATGGATGGCCAAGATCAAATTTATCATAAACAAATTGATGGCCAAGATTAAATACCAATTAAAAACATGGATAGATGAGATTAAATGACTTAAAATTGGACGGCTGAGATCAAATCCATCATAAAACTTTAAAAACACATTTTGTACCCTAGGCGCACCTTAGGCATGCCTTGGGGCACCCTGTCAAGGCGCCAAGGGTGCCAAGAGGTGAACGCCTCTTGAACGACACCTTGCCTGACCCTGCTTAAGGCGTGGAGGCTGTCAGCGTGCCCGAGGCGCTCCTTTAACAACACTGCCCTTAAGGCTGTAGTTTTGTGAATCTGACTATTTGGCACTTAAATCTGCACTCTTTTAAGAAAAGGAAGGATTTTGATTGGTTGGCAGGAGGAGCTTTGGTTGTGTGCTGGATATAATTCCACTGGCTGATACTGTAACTAAGTTGACTGCGAGATGTGAACTTTGTGGAAAAAGGGCATTTTTTACCTTGAGGAAGACAGAAGAAACACAGACAGAACTCATTGCTGGTGCTGATGTTTATATGCCGGTTTGCCGTCAACATTTTGTTAATGGACAAGTTGTTAAGGAAGCTACGAGAAATGTTCTTCAATCTTGCAAAGTTCAGTCAGGCATTTCTTCTGAGGAGGTTGCTGCAAATTGCAATTAAGGGTGCCCCAATTTCTGATTAAAAGGTTAATTTATTCTGTTTGGATCTGTTATCTATAATATGGTATAGTTATGTTATGGTCCAGTGTTTTAAAGGGTACTTTTTCTGGGTTTTGCTTAGCAGTCATATGTACTTTGTGTATATTATTAATTATAGAGTGGCCTTCTTTTATCAAGGAAAATGGCTTATGTACTTTGTGTATACAATTGCTCATTTTAATAGTTAATCCTACCTTTTAGATAGGAACTGTAAGAAATTTTGTTCATCACAATTTAAACATGTGCAATAAGACTCTGCCTTTGATGATCTTCTGAAAGCAATTACTTTAACTGCCTGTTATTTGCTTGAACTTCATGAAAACTCAAATATCAAGGATAAGCATAAAAGAAAATGGAAGGAAAACTGATAATTATGTGTTTCTTGAAGAGGTTATAGGTATTGAACCCATAATCTCCTGCCTAGGGGAATTCGTTTTTCATTCGTGTTAAAATATAATTTCAAAATTTGTAAATAAAATCTTTTGGTTTATTTTGTTAGAGTAGATGAGGATAGATTAGACTTTGAATTTGAATGGTGCTTATATGTTTGTTATTAGTTATTTTGTAAACCTATAAATAGGCAATTAAGTATCATGATAAAAGTGTTTCTAATGAATTCATGAATTGCAAGTTTGAGTTCATGTAAATTAAAAGCCAACAATTCGAGATCGAGAATGAGTTTTCTTCCAAGAATGCTTACCTAATACTATTAGCTTGTGTTTAACAGTAAAATATCAACTGTTTTCTGGTTGAATAATTTTATTTTAGGTTTCACATGTCTTTGATCAAAATGTTGTTTTTGTCTATAGATGCTGCAAAATTGAACTAATGCCTTTGTCGGACTTTACATGCGCTCGCGCACATATATATATACACACACGTAAAATCTTTCATTTACTATCTTATCATACACGTTAAGTCTATTTAATATTCCGCTACACCGATTTTTCTGATAAGCCATGGGTGCTTGGTTTTCGCTTCGGTTTTCTACTCCCAAATAAGCTAATTCGGCGAAAAACCCGTAGTATCCTACTAACATACCTTCTCTGCGAAGTAAGATTCACCGAGCCAATACATCCCGTAACTTCGCCAACTGGGTTTCTCTTCTTGCTCAACGATCTACTCTCCAAGCCGTACATTTTCACGTTTCCCGATTCGGTCAACATCTCCCCTCCTTTTAAACAATTTTTCAAATGAAGGGTCTTTTTCAAAGATGAGAGCTCTTGCTCGAGATTCTGAATCCTAAAGCTCGTAGACTCGTATTCCTTCTTGGACAGCTCGTATTTCTGCGCCGCGACTTCTCTTTGCAGAAGATAGCTCAGCGGCTCGACTCCATCGCTGTACGGACTCTCAACTACGTTGAGATTTTTCGAGTTGGGACACCTCGTGCTCGAGAGGCTTCCGGAAAAATCCCCGCAATGGGTGAAACGGAACGAGTCGGAGCATTCTTTGAAAGCTTGGTGCGTGTTGAGCTGTTGGACGAAGAGAGCCTGGACGATCAACCGTAAAGGCATCGACTCGTTTTGAACCGCTTCGATGCACGCTTCTTGCGACAGTTTTTGGCAGTTGAGGTATTTGCAGATTTCGCCTTTTTGTTCTTGCGATAAATCCACGTGGGCCTGAAGAACATTAGTAAAATACTTGTCAGTTGTCATTAGTTGAAATTTACCTCTGTTTTAAAAGGCGACCGCCTAGGCGGGGTTTTTTGAAACACCGCAAAGATTTTATATAATCAGGCGGTCAAGACAAAAAAAGTGTTGCCAAAACTTAGAAAAAATGTTGTCAAAGATCAGAAAAATATCGCCAAAGCCTGAACAAGTGGTACCAAAGCCTAGAAAGTGTCGCCAAAACCAAGAAACATGTTGCTCCATAAATTTTTAATTTTATTATACAAAAATTTATATGTTAGCTAGATTTATTATTCTAATTTATTAATAAATATTAAATTTTTAAAATAATAATCCGTCTAGGCCTCAATTAATCCCCGCGTAGGCCTCGGGACGCTCCAGCCGCCCGACCAGCACCTGTTAAAATATTGAAATTTACAGTAGATAGGACAAATTCGTTTTTTTTAGTTTTACCTGTAGGAATATGTTTATAGCTCGGTAGAGTTGATCGTGATTCTCCCTGCAAGATATCGGCACCGTTTCCACGAGGTTCATGAATCTTTTCTGCTCCATTTTCGGGTCGTAAACTATTCGGCACAAATACGTATCCCATAATTCTGCTACGACCGAGTCGCCGGGCAAGTGGCTCGAAAATATGTTTTCCATTATCGACAATTCCACGCTCGAAGAGATCGGCTCGGTTTTCGGAACGAGAAAATCATCAACTCGGGAAAAGTGCAACATCGAAGATATCTGATTTTGCAACTTTTCTCGGGTTTCGTCGCCCAAGCCGACTTCTAACGACTTAGAAAGCAAAGCAAAGTAGAAGCCAACAGGAATGACTCTTCTAGCCTTTTCCCTCGTTGGCAACAGATCAAGAATCCCTTGCAAAATCGCCGAAACTTTTCCGTCGCCAAAATTCTCGCAGAATTGTCGCGTTTTCTTAGAGAGCACCCATTTGTTGCCGTAGAAAACAATGATCGGACTAACATATTTTTCTTTCATCCCTTGCCGCCTCAAAGACCCGATTATCCTTCTGAAGAATCCAAACGGCAAGGCAACAAGATCTTTAATCCATAGATCGTGGATCACGATCTCTTTCGACATTTCGCAGCTAGAAAAAGCGTCCAACGTAAAATCCGGTTTGTCGATTCGCCTTTCGGGGTCGAGAATCTCCATGCAAGCCATGAAGGCCAAAGATTCGATGCATCGGCTGACGATCAGAAGCTCTTCAGAGAGCGGAACGAGATTTTGACATCTCTGAAGAACGATTAAAGTATCGTCCCAGCTTTGTAACACAACCTGGTTCAAATATAGATCGAATCGCTCACAGAGATTGCTCGGAGAATGTTCTTCGGTCATTTCGAGGAATTGTGCCGCGCATCGAAGGGACGCCACGTTGAAAGGGTCGATCAAAGTGGAAGAACCGTAAATGAACAGAGCGATCATCTCGAAAGTTTCGGGGCCGCCGGGGAATTCTGGCGGAAGTTCGAGTTGGTTTGTTTCGGTTAATCTTTTCTTGAAATATCCGCTTTTCAAGCATAGGAGATTCTACAAGTAACAGGAAAACAAAAATAAAACTCTGCAACTTATAAAAAAAACACTTCGAAAGAGAAAAATAAAAAAAATCGGGTACCTTGTGAAGGTTAAAGGTTCTGTCGCCAACTCGAACATGAACCGTGACAGGCAAACCAGTTTCCTGACTCCTGAAACAGGATTAAACAACGTTAATTTAATAAAAGGTTGAAAAAAATAGCAAAAATTGGAAATTTTGTATGAAAATAAAAAATTTCTGACCATGAAATGACCCTGATCTTTAGAAGGGCTCGAATATTCGGAGAAACGAAAGGACTTGATGCGACTGAGCTATGTTTGGAGCTTGTGGATTCCATTAAAACAGCTTCTTGTTTAAAAGGTAATAATAGGTACTAGTTAGGGAAGAGAAGAGAGATGAATTTACAGCAAGTAGAAACATATGCTTGAGAATTTGTTTGTGTCAGTCATTGAATAACTGTAAATGATCGAAACCCGTCTTGGAATTCCGGGATGAAGGGGGAAAACCAGGTGGGTTTGAAAGGATTGTGGGCAGACATTGGTGCATAGTTGGAATTATATATGAGAGAATTGTAGGAATAGAATAATGGGGTCAAATTGGAAAATGCACACGAACTCAAAATTCCATATATTAAGGCTTCAACAAGGTTTATCGAGAGGTGTAAGGTTGAATTCAAGTGCAACATTTTTAGCCTCGGTCATTACATCATGCCCACCTTTCTTTTTCAATCGTTGTATGTGTTTCTCGGGTAGAAAAACTGAAGATTGGATTTTAATTGTTGAAATACTAATTTAATAACTATTTCATTATCGGGTTGATGAACAAATTACTCCTGAAATCGGACTTAACCTATTTACATCTTTTAAATGTTTCAATTAACTTTTTAGTTTGAAAACAATTTACTAGTACGTCCTTAAGCGTTACGTGTCAGATTGTTGTTGGTTTAAATTTTCAAAAAAATCATTTTCCTAATTTTTCTCAATCGACTGACACATAAATGAGCAAATTGATGCATTTTTTTTTTGCAAGTTTAGAGCTTATTTGAAACCATAGACATCAAATTTTTACGACTGATTTCAGAAAACTCTTTATGCGTAAGACCATTTCAAAATGATATTTTATGCTCTTAATGAAAAATATATGAAATTAATCTATTATCTCACATAAACATACTCCTTAATGAACAATGTATTGATTTGTTTCATTCTGTATTCAAATTGATAGTCAATGGAAAGGGAAATACAAAGATGAAGTGCGGAATAAGTTTTGTTAGCATTTGAGCATATAATATTAATATAACTTCCCAAGACGGCACGGCTTCTCTAGTTTTACCTCTTCATCCATTGAAATTAGTCAATTACACCAAAAAAAATCAAGTTCAATAAAAACCAATTTTTTTAACAATTGTGAATAATGACATATACACACACGTGTGCGTAAGAAAGTTATTGGTATATGGTTTCGTCATACGTTAATTGTTGTTTATTAAATTTTGTCGAATCCATTATTTTCTAAATTTGGTTATAATCTTTGTATCTCATCATAACTGTTCACAGTTTTTTGTTATCCCGAATTTAGCCAAAATGATTTAACCTGCTCTTAAATATTAACAACAACTGAACTTACAAGTCATCTTAATTACCTTCGTTTTATATATTAAATAACAAATAAAAAATTTACATTGTCAACAATAACTAAGCTGAGGGTGACATCAAGCAATTAGAATCAAGTTCGGAATACAACTGAAATATTCAAGACGTTTAGTGCAATTTTCAAAGCCAAAACAAAGTTGTATGGATTGGGAGTTGAATTTAGTGATTTAAGTGACTAGTTTAATAAGAAATTCCAGCTTGCATAATAATCCTAACAAATGCCAATTTGGATGTATCTAGCAAGCAACCACATTCTCAAGCAACATTCTCAAGCAACCCATGACATGGATAATAAATACAGCTTTGTTTCTTACATTACAAACTATCACTTCCTTTAGACCCGTAAAAAGGTAACTTTTTTCAGTTTACGACATTAAGGAGATCTACTCTTCAATCCCAATTCACTCTATTAATTAATTATTTAATTAATTCATAAACTCAACTAAACTAACCTTTTACTCGATTAAGACACCCTATTGCTTTACTTATGTGAATGGCTAATCTAGTAATGCTACATTATTTTTAAAAAGGGAAACTTGTGCTGACCAAAGTTCTCACTCCTAAATCCTAATCACTCTTTGGCTTATCTAAGCAAATAATAATTTCAGCAAATCTTATGTAATATTTCTGACCATTACACTACTTTTTCTCAATAAAAAAAGACGACTTATTAGCAGCAGACATTTCTCAGTGGAACAGATTTACATTGAAATCTTTGTGTTATCTAACCCCCTCTGCAGGCATTATTACCACATGTACGTATTTATCTACACAACAGACTCCAAACTGAAAGAGAAATAAAGAGAAAACTATTAGTAGTTGTTTACTGACCCACGCTTGAGTTATATGGCTGATGTCAAGACAGTTTGTTAAGCATCTGGGTGTGTGACATCTGTCCCATTATCAACGAGTTCAGAGAAAAAGGAATCTTTGAGGAGATCAGAGGCTGAAGGTCTTGCTTTCGGCTCACCTATGCACCTCTCGATAAAGGCCTTCACTTCTGGATTTTCTACCTGGTTTAAAGCTTCTGGCTTTACTCCTGTTGTTACTTTCCTGTATATCTTTGCTACGCTGTCACATTCGCTGTAGGGTATCTCCATTGTTATCATCTCCAGCAAGCACATCCCGAAAGAGTATATGTCTACTAACTCGGTGTAGTCTTCCTCGTACAGTTCTGGTGCCATGAATTCTGGCGTGCCTATGATTGAATGTGCTGCGTGGCTCTTCCCCACTATTGTCGCAAACCCGAGATCGCCAATCTTGACCTGTTCAAATAGTCCATAGGACATCAATTTAATTGACTTAAAAAATATCCTACTCTATAGTGGGGTTGAGTTACACTTAGTGTGTGCTTTTATCCCTAAATGTGTAGATCCCAAAATGTTTGTTCATAATTATTCTTAAATCCAAAACTACAGAACATCAAATCTTGTTCAGATCTAAATCCTAGGATATGGTGCTCCTTTTCAGAAGCAGGTTGAGGGACAGACAAAAAAAATCACAAAGGTTTCCTGATGATACAAATAATGTCGAAATGAATCTACTTGTCATTTCCAACTAATATTTGAGCGACTCTTGTAGAAATTGTAATTTCGTAGACAAATATAGTTTCAATTGGTAAATATTACTGCACAAGACCAATACACAAGCATACTCCATTATTCCAACACAATGCCAGAATAAACTCAAAAAAGGATAAGACCAGATAATGCAGAAATGAAATACTGACTATTATTACCTGACCAATATTCCCATTAACAAAGATGTTACTGCAATTCAAATCTCTGTGAATAATGCAGGGTTCATGTGTATGAAGATACACCAATCCCTCGAGGACCTGCTTCGACCATTTCTTCAGAGCTTTCAAGGAGACACGGCGATGCTTCTTCCTGTAGTTTCTAAGATTTCCTGACGTGCATATTTCAGTAATGAAATTCATTTTTCCATGCTCTTCATCCAACCACACGCTGTAGCAAACAATGATATACTCGTTTTTTAATGATCTCAACAACTGAACCTCCGAGCGAAGCCTATTCATGAGTATTGGATCTTCACCGAAGTTCCTCAATCGCACTTGATTCCAGGCCACCTCTATACCTTCCTCTTGATCAAATGCCCTGTAAACCTTCTTCACAGCACCAGCACCAAGCAAATCATCATACCGCCCAAATCGTCCAGTAGGGTCAACTTCAACAAATGGTTCACCATCCCTATCAGATATCTTAGGCCTTGCAGCAGGCATCTTCATATATCAGTGCAGTAGAAACTTTCTGATAAGAAAAGATTTAAAAGTAATCATGGAAGATTTGAAAGGATGCCATAATCCAACAATATATTAAGGAACGAAGATAATTTATTCAGAGTATTTTCGCCATATTTATGAGTGTTCAAATCCAAAATAAGTCTCAGTGGTCATATTCAACCAAATAGCTCTCATGATAATATAGTTTAGGTGATTAGGAAGAAGATAAGAATTATTCTACAAGAAGGATTAACGAGGGACATGACTGTCAGTCTATACTTGTGATTACTGATTACAATGTAAATCGGCACATAAAAAAGAAGTTTAACAAATTGTAGCACAGGATTGATGTTGTTTGTGGTTGGAAGTGTTTTCAGGTCTCTAGTTTCAGTCAGATTGAAATTTGCAAAAAAATTCTCAATAAAAGAGAAAACCTAATCATGATCACATTCACAGCCAAAACGAGCTTCCAATAATTAACACTGAAAAGTTAAAATGATGGTAGGCAAAGCTCATCAAGCACAAAATCACCTAATTGACCCCCCCAAAAATAGCCTTAAAATGAAGCTAACATGCAATTTCACAAAACCCAACTATTCGATTCAAGCTGCAAAATCAAATAAAAGGGAATAAAAACCTATAGACAATTTTCAAAGCTCTAGAGCCTTCGCTAAAACATAATAAGAAACTCATAAAGAGACCTTACTAAACACACCGTGAGAAGAAAAATTTTAAACGATTTAAACTGATAAAACTGAACAATCGGATTCATGAACAGTTTTCATGAAATGGAACAAAATAACCATGAATCAAACTAAAAAAATTCCAGGGAACAACATATAACAGAGCCGTACAGAAATAATCACGATCTTCGATAACCTTATCTCAAAGCAGAAACAAATACAATTCTGTGACCTAGGAACTAAAGAAATAGATCGCACAAGTGCAGAATTCTAATTATGATCTTTAACAAGCTAATCTAAAATCTCAAATAACATACAAATTAGACGACCTTACACAGTTACACTAAGTAATCCATCAAATACGAAAAAATCGTTCTAATTGAAAACTAAATCAGCAACAAACTGAAATTCAAAACTCCAACGACCAGGCAATTCTTAAATTAATGATACAAAGTCCAAATCCATAAGAAGCAGTAGAAAACTATGAACATATAATATACAATACAGTTTATATAATACTGAAATCAGAGAGGAAGAATTACCTTGAGAAAAATGAAGAAGAGAGAAGGTGGCACAAACAGAGAAACGAAACACAGAAAGGATTTGGATGTGGAAGGAAGTCTAACTAGAAGACGGCCACATTTATATATATCCAACACTGTTTACGCGGGTATTCTGTTACTGAAAACGACGTCGTTATTGTCGTTCTTTCGTTTTCTTGCTTTCTTCTCACGTGTTAAATATACCGTGCGTAATTGCTAATACACCAATAAAAAAAGAGAACTGAAAAGAATTTCCTATAAAATGAATAATTAAAATTTAAAAGGCTAAAACTGAAAAGATAAACTAACAAAAATTATTACCTTTATCATTGCACTTTTTTTAATTCACAATGTATATCCATTCACAAATATAACAATTAATCATTTTATTTGACATTTTTCAGTTTTTCAAACGTACAAATGTTGAAAAAATTAAATACTTCATTAAATAAATTGTAAATGCTACTTTATTCACCTTTTGTGAAACTTAATAAAAATAACAAAGGTTATATGAACTATTTTTTAAAAAAATATTATTTTTTGAAGATTTTGAATTTTTAATCAGGAATTCTCACATTTACTTTCAATTATATCTAATATATTTAAATTTACTTCTCTATTAAATTACTTAAACATATATAAGCCTGACTTCTTAGGCATAAATAACAGTATATTTTTACTTTTACTAAATATATAATGTTCAGAAATGTAAGATTAACCAATTACCCAATTCCATAGAATCCATTAGAATTCATTCTAGAGATAGAACTAATATTTCAATATCATTAAAGATACACGTATCTTGAATTTAAAGTTTATGTACTATTATGTCAAGTCTTAATGGTCTTATTATCCTTGAACTTATTTAAAATGGTTATTTGTTATTATGAACTTTCAAATGTAACAGATTTCCTCTTGAAATTATTTAAAATGTACCTATTTGCCCTCTCGTATCGTCACACTTCAGATTTTGGTTAGTTTGATTTTTCAAATATCATATTTCTGATTTTTTACTCTCTAAACAGAAACTACATTTTAAAAAAGGGGTAACCGTCACATTACGAATTTCAGGATAGCAAATTACCATTTTGGACAAGTTTAGGTTAAATGCATTAATCCTGGACAAAGTTGTGATCTGATTTTAAGCCTATATTATTATTAAAAACTGCTCCCAAATAATTTTGTGCTGCCATATGGTGAGCAAAAACTAGTAATATTCTATTTTTCTTTATAAATTTTGCAAAGAGTTCGTGACAACATGTTTTTTATTCATTCAATCAAGCAAATTTAATTTGGAACTTAAAAAACTAACACCCACCAATATAAATATACACCGAAAGGAGCCGATAAGGGTAAAAGAGCAGATGACACGTGAATTAAATAAAAGGGAATTGTCACATTAGCTGCGGAGAAAATGTGAAGCCTGTGAATCCAGAAGGCCAACTGCTATCACACTGCCTGCTAACTTCATATTCATACATACATACATCACGCTATTAAACACGATGCCCGTGCACTAGATAAATATCAAGTGGGACTTAAAAAAGTTGCCCAAAAATGCCTCTTTCATTGTAAAGTTCCACAACTCACAAGCTGCTCCTGAGCCCCTTATTTTTAGCTTAACTTGTTAAAATGCATCTTCTCCTTATCTGCTGGAATTGCCTGCATCAGTACCTCTTTCTGGATTTGCCTATTTCCCTTCGCCAATATATTTAATGCCATGTTGCTTCAATTCCCAGCATCTGGACTACACAACTCATCTCCACAATTAATGCATATGTATTATTCTGTTTAAACCATCCACTTAACATAAACCTGTCACCGAGTATCCTCAAAATATTTTCCATCACATAATGAAAATCTCTTCTTTACAGATGACAAGCCGATAAATCAGCAGCTATTTCAATGACAGCAAAATCCAAAGCTTCTGGGAAAATGAAAATGTGGCATGCCAGTCTAACGAAGCAAGTTAAACATCAAATTATCATCGATCCATAGAGAAAACAAGTCAAAATTATAATGTTAACGAAGCAAGTTAAACATCAAATTATCATTGATCCATAGAGAAAACAAGTCAAAATTATAATGTTATCTAGTAACTCTACGTTATTCAGACTCATCAGGCAAGACATGGTTGTGCATATTCCATTATTAACTTAGGGCCTATTTGGGATCTTGTCGCAGCTGCTATCTTGAAAAGCTCTACTCACAAACTTTTCATAGAACATATTTTGACATTGGACAAAAGATATTGACTCTTAATATTAATTAGTTAAGGCTTGTCTGCTATTTATTTCCGGAACTTTTGAGGACAATAGCCTGAGAAAACTTCAAAATGAAGATTCTGTAAAAACTGGCCCTTAATCATTTATTTGTTGAGAAGAGGAAGAACAACCAATCTTAGTATATCTATCTGCATCACTGGCCGCCAAATTGTTTAAGGCAATGCCTAGGAGTAACTTCATCGTATTGATTATTTGTGTGCCTGCCTACCACCATGTTCAAACAGCATTTTATCCTTGATAATGTTAACTTCCTAATGCCTTTCCCCATCAAACTACTATGAATAATTTCTTATAATGAAGAAAGCTGGTATTCCCAAAGATGGGGAATTAAGCATAGAATCAGATAATGAATTGAATTACTTTGTAGCAGATTGTAGGTAGATAACAAAGCAGCAAAAAAGCACATGTACTTTATTGATTAAAATCAAATAGAGCATCACACAAAATGGGAAAGTATCATAGTAGTCAAAAGCAAAGCACACCCTCTACGCTTTGGTTGAACACAAAGCGCAACTAAGCGCAAAAAAGCGCACAGGGTTAGATTTTAATGATTTTGGATACTGATGACTTGTATTTTTTGTTGTGGACTATTATGACATGTAACATTTATAGTATTTATTAGTTCTAAGCGGCTATATGCCTATAATTTATTAATTTTCTATACCTATAATATTTTGGATATATTTATAATAGTGCGCTTTTTCATTACTAAATGATCGCTTTTTTTGCACTTTGTGTAAAAGCGAGAAGCGAAACCCTAGCGCTAGTGCGTTCTGCGCTCTCGACTACTATCAAAAGCATGAAAAAAAAAATTCGTGCAGAATTCAAAAAAAGACAGTAAGATATGCTGTTTCAATGAACCAAAATACAAGTCATGCATCACTTGTCAAATGCCTTCTGTATTAATAATAAAAGCAAATAAAACATTAATTCTATGGTGTTCTGTTTTCTTAAATAGGCCAGTTCATCAAAAACTCTGTATTCAGAGTGACAATGACCTCATCATTCATCAATATGGAAAACCACGAAGTTTAAAATAATACCACAAAATAAGAGGGCGATATATGATGGAAGAATCAAAATTATCAACAATACTAGGATATGCTCTTAAACTTTGGAACATTAGCAACCGTTAGTCAATCCTTTAAAAAGAAGCATTTTCAATTACTGACCATAACAACCACAGTGATCACTGATTGCCAATATAAAATACGATAACAAGAAAATATACATACATTTTTACCAACCCTATGCTAGAGATGGTGACCTGGACCTCATGCTTTCATCTCTTCCAAATCTCGAGGCACTCCTTGTACTCTTGGGAGTAGAAACCCCAGGGCTAGCCCCTCTGTAGCTAGCGCGCAGCGATTCATCAACAGAAGACGAAGACTTTGAAATCGCATTTCTCATAAACTTCTGAGCAGCGGGAGACAGTGTACGTGCACACGGACTAGCGCTCCCTCCTCTTCCTGGAGAAGGCAATGGCGGTTTATGAAACATCTTCGACCTCTGCCTCAACTTTCGTGCAGCTTCCCTTGACAACGAATGGGCCTTAACATCTCTGGCGGGCGGATTCGGGATTTTAAAATGTGGCCCATCACCGCTACCACCGATATCAATCGGTGTGTCTTCAGGATCCAACCTCAATGGTGTACTCTCAATCTCACCCCATGTAATAAACGGGGATTCATCAACACCAGGGGCTGGAGAAGGCGTCTTTACGAAACTGTAACCATTATCTGCTTTCTTCTCTGATTCCACATAGAATTTGTTAGGGGTTCTCCTTAAATCTTCCAAATCGTACTTCTTGTCAACATCTCGGCTGGACATAGGAAGAGGGGTAGCCCCTACTACAGGAGTATAAAGCACTTCAACAGTGCCGTCATCGTTAGGCCTAGAATCCAACATTTTTCCATGGAAACGGGTGTTTGACCTGTTGATTTCTTTAGTTAAAGCTTTCAACCTAACAGCTCGTTCCTCTTCAGTTAATGGAGCCTCACCCCTGTCGGCTGGGTGATACATCAACAAATTTTTGGCAGTGTAATCCCAACTTTCTAATGTGCTCGGTGGCTGATCAGAAGTCCCATAACCATCAGTAATCCTATCTCTCTTTGCATCGTCCAATAGTTTAATATCTCGCTTTTCACCTTCTAACAGATGCCCATATCTCTCCTTCCTCTTCCTATTTACTTTCTCCAATATCTTAGAAAAACTATCATTATCCTCACTTGTATATCTCCTAAAAAACTTGTCTAAGCTCAGGGAATCATCTACAGCACCTTCATGCTCATCAGTTTCTCCAATTCCAGACAATTCTTTATCGATAACGCTAGGTGTTCTATTATCAAATTCATCAAAGGGAGTAAAATTACGCATGAAAGTAGAACCCGGAGTTTGCGTTCTGCTTCTGGTATGAGTGGTGCCATCAACATTGGAATTACTAGCAATTCTGCCACGGCGCTCGATAATCTTCAACTGTGCATCACGGATTTGAACAGGATCTCCAGTTTTTGAGGCTTCAAGCAGATCAAGACGATCGCGGAGTTTAGCAATGTCGGGGAAGAAGTCACGTTCGATTATTTTCTCGATGGCGGCGACATAGGTGTCTTCGTCAAGGACAAGGGGACGTTTCCTGGGGTTTGATGGCGCGCTAACGGTGGACTTATCGGAGCTTTGGAGAGCTTTATCGGGTATCAAAGACGGGGATGGCGATGGAGATGGGGAAGAAAGATGGCGTGGAGAGTGGCCTGGAGATAGAAGCATGGTGAATCAAGATTAGGGTTAGGGTTTTTGATGAAGATTGGGATACTGAATTCCTACGGAAGACACGAAGGGAAACGGCTAATATTAGATTCAGATCTACCGGTTTTCGTTATGCGGCCGCCACATCGGTGGAGAAATAACTAGGAAGGTATTTGATCCACCCGCCTGTTAAAATTTTAGTTTAAAAAAATTTATTCACTTAGGCTTATATCAACGTTTAGCACACTTTTATTTGTATTAATATGCATTGAAAATATAAAATTTTTATTTTTATTATAATGGTTAAATACATCAACACCCCCCTTAATTTGGTTACATTAGTTAGATTCCACCCTGAAATTTTAAAAGTCCAATCAATCCCCTGAACTAGGTAAAAATGCGTCAGTTTACTTCCGCAATATCATGTATCAACTTCTTATTGAAGTGAGAAAAATTAGAATTCGAAATCTTTGAAAAGTTAAACTAACCAGATTTTGATACATGACATTAAAGGATTAAGTGAAACACTTTTATCAAGTTGAGGAAGTATTTGATCATTTTGAAAGTTGGAGTAACATCTAACGTATATTATCAAATCAAGGGAAGGATGCACTTGACCTCTTATAATTAAAGAAGTAAAAAGACTATTACACATTAGGCAGTTTGATATTTCAATACATTACTTTGTTGTTGTTAATTTTTAATATTTCAATACATCATTGTAACGAAATAATTCAAGATTCAGTAAAAACAAACCTTATTAATCAATAAAATTATTTATTGATTATTAAATT
Source organism: Euphorbia schlechtendalii (assembly GCA_949673415.1). Classification (NCBI taxonomy): domain Eukaryota; kingdom Viridiplantae; phylum Streptophyta; class Magnoliopsida; order Malpighiales; family Euphorbiaceae; genus Euphorbia; species Euphorbia schlechtendalii. The sequence continues at coordinate 10,082 of CATIWQ010115355.1, read as the reverse complement.
AAACGAACAATTAGAAAACGGGAGAGATGATACGGAGCATTGTCCAAAGATGTTCTAACAAGATAAAGGAGCAACTGAATAATAAGTCAAGAAGAACAAGTTCTCATCAACAAATTATCTCTTGTATTACCATATTTCTTATGAAACATTATTTTTCTTTCACTACTTATAACAACTACAACATTTAACAATTTCAGCAATTATAAATCTAAACACTTAAATTCAGTATCTACATGTATAATGAACTTGAGCAACCAAGGCAAATAGAAATCCAGATTTTTACAGTTACAATACAATTTGAATCTATATTCCAACCTCAATCCTTCTCAAAGACAAGTTATTGTCAAGTTTACAGTTGCACAGTGTCCAAAAACAATCTCATTTTACAACAAAAAGTAGTTCTTCTGCTAATCACTTATCATCACTATCATAATTCTGGCACAGCGACAAAAGCCCGCTACTATTTTCTTGCTCTACTTGTTTATTGCCTTCTGGCTTTTTACTCTCAGACGACACCACTGGTTTCTTAATCACAGATATTTTCACTACCGGAGGGCGAAAATTGGGTTTGCCATCGTTCTGACTTCCCGTTCCACTTGAGCTTCCTGAAAACAGCCAGTAATTGAGCATTCGAGAAATTGTTTGAATTTCATCAATCTTATAACAAGTCATAGTTTAGTTAACAACTGAAATGTTGTTGAAAAACGATAATTATGATACTAAATGCTCCATGAAAAAAATCATATTGCATACCTTCGTTGTTTGAGCTGTCCGATATATTGGCCTTGGTCAATGAATCGGTTGGCTTACTAGGAAGTTCATCAGAAACCTTTCTTCTCTGCAAATATATTTATGTGCACAAGTTAGTAGCTTTAGGAAGTTCTAGAAAGGCATTAACAATATCTACATTCTACAGACAGATATATCAATCAAAATATGAGGCATGAATGGAGCTGTAGGGCTTAGAGAACATTGGATCCTAGATGCACTTTGAAACCTTTAGAAACATTCAGATGTTCAATGCATCATTTGGAGAATAGAATTAAGGTCAAAAGCATCCAAAAACATCTAGATAGAATTTAGATCCTGTATCAAAATTAAATACACCCTATCCCTTCAAAAGAGCTGCTAAGAGCATGTCCAATGAATCCTGTTTTAGAGAATTCTAATGGGGAATGAATATTATATTAATATTTGTTTTTTTAATTTGATTTATTTTAATTCTTTTGTTAGTATTTTAGTGTCCATTATTTCGATGGGGCCAAAGATCCACCATTCTTTGGCTTTGAATTATAATGGACTAAAGCAAAATGACTTGTTAATCTATCTGAACTTCTATTATTGTGAAGTTTCGGATAGCTGTTGCAACTCTCCACTTCAAGGTCAATTGGAAACAGCCTCTCTTCTATTACAGGGGTAAGGCTGCACACACCCGACCCCCCTTACCCGTGGGAGCCTTCAATAGGCAATTCAGATAATGTTGTTGTTGTTGTTGCTGTTGTTAGTATTTTGGTTGATATATATACAAGGAATAGAAATAATGTAAGAAAATCAATATAATAACAATGATAAAATATAATTATTTTAAGGGAATCTTATATGGGGAATGGAAAATGAGGAAGATGGTTGGAGCAAGAACATTGTAGATCCTGCAAAACGGAGTTTGGGGAATGAGAAATGGAGAAATTTGTTGGACTTGCTCTCATAAACCATTTTCCAAGTGACGAAGACAATAGAAATATGAGAAGATGGTGAAGAAAGAAAATCAAGATTTAAAACTTGCACTATAATATGTCATTTTATAGATCAGAAAAGTGAAATATGCATTTCATTTGAAACTAAATAAATCGTGTGGAAACTGGAAAATAAGAGGGTGACTGGATAAGGTCGAAGAATATTTCACATGTATTTGACACACACGAGTACACAACAGATAAGTCCAAATTCTCACATATTCTATTTTCTAATTTCTCTTGAGCAATGGAGTCCCTTTTCCTTAAAAACGAACATATCATCACTTTACATTGAGAATATACTTTTAGATTGTTAAACCATTTGATAGCAAATTTGAGAGCTTCAATAAAGAAATATACCAAGTCTTCTAATCCAGTTATTCTATATATGCAAAATTATAACTGTTGAAACTCGTAACCAAACAGACTGTGGCAATAGAATGTAGCATAAGATCATCTAACCTTGGGATCAACCTTCGACGTTTCCCCATCGCCATTTGAAAGCAGGTTGAAATCATCATCATCATCTTCATCAACATCATCAGAGATTCTTCTAACAACTTCTTTTGGCCTCCGCTGAAAGTTAGGAAATTATTAGCAAAACTGAAAACCAAGAAGGTAAAGGGTGAGGGATTGAAACTGGAATAAACCTAATTACAAGACAATAAGTATACTAACTTCAAATATGGATTTTATGAGAGCTTCATCTTCTTCTTCCATCCTTTTCTCCTGTCAAATAAAGAGCCCAAATACAATGAGAGTAATGCATTGAGTACAAAAAATAATACCACAACACAGAAAGTTAACAAGTAAAGGAGACATTACACCAAAATGAAAAGGTACACAAATTTACTGCACTGATGGTAGTTCAACATGATATTTTAGGAAATTATCGGTTGGATAGCACAAAGATGCTTAACATTATGACCATATCAAAGTTTGTATCAGGCATGAAGAGTGGAAATCCTAAAATCTACAAATATCTAAAAAAGTGAACACGAAAAGGCTAGACAAAATACATAAAAAACATGGGAAGTTCCCGTATTCAAATATCTGAATAAATTTATGTAACATCAGTCAATGAAGTATTCATTAGCCCATTACTAACAAGAATTGCCTGAATTAGCATCATTAATATTGACTGCATCAAGAGTGATATTGCAATATAGCACCTAAGACACATAAAATGTGACCTTTAGGCTTAATTAAAACATGTTTCCTAGGATAACTATATCAAATTTGAGAAAGTAAGATTGTAAAAGAGATAGAAAATCACTTACCTTGTTCTCAGATGTACGCTGCAAGGCCTCGAGCATTGCATCTACACTTACAGTTGCATGTCTAGACTGAAAACCACAAACAAAGAAATGCATTAGCCAAGAAACATAACGAACCTTGCCCCTAAAAACTAAATTAGAATCAAGTAAGAAATCAGATGCCTTCATTGATTTCATCTCATCAAGTGCAGCCATAATATCCATCTCTCTCTTGGAATCTAAAGTTCGATTTTCCAACGATTTCATTGCATCACCCATCTCCTCAGCATCCCTCTTCCGTTTCTCCTTGTCAACTTCCTGATACAAGCAATAATTAGCCCCAAAAAACCCTAAAACGAAATTTTGCAACGAGAGTAGAAGAGTCAAATTCAAATTCTTACTTCATCCTCAGCACGCCAGGGTTCAAAATTCCGCGTGGCACCACTCTCAACAACATAATCGGAATTCTGAGGATCTGTCTTCATGGCAAGCTCAGCGGAGCACTTGGTGCATTTGAAGTAAAATCTGAATATCTGAATACCCAAATACGTCTGCGCGAAAACATTTATTGAAAGGAAAAACCAAATTAAGATCAATACAAACAAAAGAGGCAAATTGTATGATTGAGAAGTGAAAAATACCTCCCCGATAACATCTTCCTTGCGGGAATTGAATTTGGTTCCTTTGTAGATGTAATTGCCGCAGGTATTGCAACGAATACTCATAGGAAGCATCATACGAACCTTAATCTGTTGATTCTTCGGCCTCCGAAGACGGGGCAACTTGGACGGATCGAAATCCGGTGGATAATACTTGTTCAAAACCTTTCGTTCTCCCATCTTGCTTCCTGCTCTTCTCTACCCTCCTCCTCCTCCTCCTTAACTTCTACTCGCAATCGGATTTGGACTGTGTTGATTTCAATACCTGAATTGACTGTGAAAGGAAGAACCGACTTTTTGCAAAGAGGGAAATACACCGGGAAGTTCGGGAAATTTTATAAATGGGCTTAAAGTTTTTGTGTTTTAATGGGACCAATTTTGCGTGGTTTAACTTGTTCGATTAATTAATTTTCATATTTATTTTTTATATGTTTTAAATTGATGTGTTTATGTTTCACACGTTCGATGTTTACTTTTTAATTTTTTTATTTTAATTTGACATTTTCTTTCAAACCGTTCATTTTTTTGATATGTTATTGTAGAGTTTTTTGTTCATCTCATTTTTATCTTCGAAACGCCATCCATGATAATATACTTTTTTTGAAAAAAAATTTCAACTATTTAAAATTGGTAGGTAGACCTGTTAACTGGGCGGGCTTATCAGGGCCAGGACTGGGCTTAGGCGGGCTTTTATATAAATAACTTTGTCCAAGCCCTGCCCGGCCTTTTCAATAAAAGTACAGGGCAGGGCCGGGCTGGGTCAAAGTTGAAATATCTTGTCCAAAGCCCGACAATTCAGTCCGATAATTTTTCAAATTGATAAAATCAAACAACAAAAAAAGTCATCCAAATCGATTAAATAAAAACAATCCAAATCCAAAATAAAGCATTCCTAATAACAAAAAATATTTCAAACACATTCAGTATTCAAACTAATATTAAAACTCTAAAAAAATCATATAAAAAAAGAGTACTTAGAGATGAGAGGAGCATCAATTGAAAAAACGAACTAAGCAAATTTCTATTAATATATATGAGAGGAGTTTCAATTGAAAAAATGAAAATTGCAGATATGAGTGGCGGTTAATTAGAGATGAAATAGGCAGAGTACTTAGGTTTAGGAATTAAGGCTAAGAGAGTTTCTATTAATTTATATACCAGACAAATAATAGTTGAATTGGTATTAGTAAAAGATGGGTCTGAGTAATGTAAAAGCTATTTTTAATATATCTACATAACTTATCCGGGTCGGGCCTGACTTAATAGGTTTTAATATGTATGTCCAAGCCCTGCCCTTTAATAGCAGGCTTTAAAAGGGCTTGGGACGGGCCGAGCTTTATAATAAATATAATGTTCAAGACCCTTTATTTTAGAAATAAGCCAGGGCCGGGCTGTCGGGCCGCCTGCCCAGTTAACAGGTCTACTGGTAGGTAAGTGGTACGTAACTGGTACAAAGAACAAGTTGTGTCAAGATAATCTTGAAAAGTTATGAATATGCATTAGAAAGTAATTTATTCATGTAAGATAAATCTCTACAAAGTATTGAATAAAAAATAGTAGGAATCAGGTATGTAATTGGTATGAAGAATAAAAAATGTCAACACTAGTAAAGAAAGTGGTAAGAAACCAGTACGAGGACAAATTGTATCAAATTAATCTTGAAAAGTAATAAAAATGCATTAGAAAGTGATTAGAACATGTATGATAAAAACTATAGAAAGTATTGAATCATAACAGTAGAAATCTAGTATGAAACGGTAAGAATCTGGTATGTAACTGGTATGAAGAACAAAAAAAGGTCAAAACTGGTAAGAAAAGTGGTAGGAAATTGGTATGAAATAGTAAGAATCTAGTATGTAACTAGTATGAAGAACAAAAAAGGTCAAAACTAGTATATAACTGGTATGAAGAACAAAAAATGTCAACACTAGTAAAGAAAGTGGTAGATAAGTGGTAGGAAACTGGTATGAATGACAAATTGTGTCAAATTAATCTTAAATAGTATTGAAAATACATTAGAAAGTTATTAGAACATGTAAGATAAAACTATAGAAAGTATTAAATAAAAACAGTAGGAATCTGGTATGAAATAGTAAGAATCTGGTATGTAGCTGGCATGAAGAACAAAAAAAAGTTAAAACTAGCAAGAAAAGTGGTAGGAGACTGGTATGAAACAGTAAGAATCTGGTATGTAACTAGTATGAAGAACAAAAAAGGTCAAAACTTGTGTAAAACTGGTATATAACTAGTATGAAGAACAAAAAATGTCAACACTAGTAAAAGAAAGTGGTAAGAAACAGGTATGAAGGACAAATTATGTCAAATTAATCTTGAAAAGTAATGAAAATGTATTAGAAAGTGATTAGAACATGTAAAATAAAACTATAGAAAATATTAAATCAAAACAGTAGGAATCTGGTATGTAACTGGTATGAAGAACAAAAAAGGTCAAAACTAGTAAGAAAAGTGGTAGGAAACTGGTATGAAACAGTAAGAATCTAGTATGTAACTGGTATGAAAAACAGAAAAGGTCAAAACTAGTATATAACTGGTATGTAATTGGTATGAAGAACAAAAAATGTCAACACTAGTAAGAAAGTGGTAGATTAGTGGTAGGAAACTGGTATGAAGGATAAATTGTGTCAAATTAATCTTGAAAATTAATGAAAATGCATTAGAAAGTAATTAGAACATGTAAGATAAAATTATAGAAAGTATTGAATCAAAACAGTAGGAATCTGGTACGAAACAGTAAGAATCTGGTATGTAACTAGTATGAAGAACAAAAAAGATGAAAAAACATGCGTTTGAAACCCAATTATAATTAAAAATCAAAATCAGATGAAAAAATAATAGCTAACCTAATCGAAATTTCAAATTAAGTTAAAAAGAGCCTGATACAAAGCTAGAAAACTAGAAATATGTAGAGAATTTGATAGTTGCAGAGAGCAGAGCCTTGAAGAAAGGCTAGAAAACTGGAATTATGTAGAGAATTTGATAGTTGCATATATTAAAAGACTTGAAGAATATTCGATCTAGAGAGAATCGGGAAGAATCAAAACAAGGAAGAGAGAATTTGATGGAGAGAAAACGTGCACAATGCAAACAGAGGAAGAAACCGAAACTTGATAAAACAGTGTACATATAGAACGTATAGAGTGAAAACTGAAACTTAAAATTGGTTATAGAAATGCAAAGGATACGTTGGAACGTATTTTTGTAAATAAGTTTCAAAAACCCTACATTTTTTACAATATCTCTTTTATAAATGAGTTAAATTTTAAGTATTTATATGGGTCCATAACTATTATGATCAAATAAATTTCAAATTCACCTTCCACATTCTAAGTTATTTTGTTCTCCTCTACCAACTGATGACATAACAAATGATGTCATGTTTTTTTTTATTTTCTCATCTTATTTTACCATTATCTTTTATCCTGTTCATTTTTTTGACATGTCATTTTAGAGTTTTTTGTTCGTCTCATTTTTATCTTCGAAACGCCATTTACTGTGATATACTTTTTTGATAATTTTTTTCCAACTGTTTGATATATGGTAGGAACATGGTAGGAAGTAAAAAATAACAACTTTGAAATTATTACTATGGTTTCCTGATAGATAACTGATGAAATGAGCACTATCTAGTAGTTAAACATGATAGGAGCATTATCTGGTAGGAACATGGTAGGGAAATGAACTTGAAAGTCAAATAAAACATAATCAAATAACAGCATGGCAGGAAGTAAAATATGACAACTCTGAAAATATTATTGTAGTTTCCTGATAGATAACTGATGAAAGGAGCACTATCCAGTAGTTAAACATGATGGGAGCACTATCTGGTAGGTGGTAGGGACATGGAGGAAGTAAAAAATGACAACTCTAGAAATATTACTGTAGTTTCCTGATAAATAACTGATGAAATGAGCATTATCCAGTAGTTAAACATGATAGGAGCATTATCTGGTAGTAACATGAACTTGAGAATTAACAAAACATAAGCAGATAACATGGTAGGAACATGGTAGGGACATGGTAGAAAGTAAAAAATGACAACTCTGGAAATATTACTATAGTTTCTTGATAGATAACTGATGAAAGAAGCACTATCTAGTAGTTAAACATGACATGAGCACTATCTGGTAGGAACATGGTAGGAAAATGAACTTGATAATCAAACAAAATAGAAGCATATAACAACATGGTAGGGACATGGTAGAAAGTAAAAAATGACAATTTTGGAAATATTACTGTAGTTTCCTGATAGAGAACTAATGAAATGATCACTATTCAGTAGTTAAACATGACAGTAGCACTATTTGGTAGAAACATAGTAGGAAAATGAACTTGAAAATCAAATAAAACAGAAGCAAATAACAACATGGTAGGAACATGGTAGCTACCAGTTTTCTACCAAAATCGAATGGTTGGAAAAAAATTTTGAAAAAATATATTACAATGGATAACGTTTCAAAAATAAAAATGAGATGAATAAAAAACTCTAAAGCGGCATGCCAAAAAAATAAAAGGTTAAAGAGATAATGACAAAATAAGATGAGAAAATTAAAAAAAGAAGCATGACATCATCTGTGATATCATCTGTTGATAATTAAATAAGGATGTACAAGGTAAAAAAAACCAAACTTAAAATGGTTATGGAATGCAAAGGAATAAGTTGGAAGGTAAATTAGTAAATAATTTACTCAAAAAAGACATTTATAACAATTTCTCAAATATTATAATACTGATAACAACCCTAGTAACAAGAATAGTAATAATATGTAAAACAACAAGGTCTCGTTCGGTTGGCGGAATTGAATAGAATAGGATATAAAGGCAAAAACGTTAACTATGATACATGTGTCCGACGTCGGAAGGAATAGCTCTTCCTAATTTCCATTAGAATCACAGAATAACTATTTCTTCATTTCAAAGAGGAATAGTTATTCCGTGATTCTCATGGAAACCAGGAAGAGCTATTCCTTCCGACATCGGACACTTGTATCATATTTAACGTTTTTGCATTCATTTCCTATTTTATTCTGTTCAATTCCATCTCGCCAACCAAACAAGTCATAAGAGTAAGTTGCTTCGTATCACCGTTGAATAAACGGTATAAAAATTGATTTAATGGTAATAAATAGGTAAAGTAAACTATAGTTTATTAAGGTAAAATACATGTTAAGTCTCTTAAATTTAGCAACTTTTGCTTAATGTCCTTCAAAACTTTCAAATGAACTTCTGAGCCCCTTAAACTTGTTACGAGTAAACCTCCAACCCCCTAAACATACGAGTGAACCTCTGAATCCCCATTATACCTTCAAACACTTTCAATTAACACTTAAGTTTAATCAAATATGTAACGATGGATATACAATTCGTATGTCCACTTCGTTTTCATGAACAGGTTCGAAAGTTCATTTATACCAAGTTGAGAGGGCTTGAAGGTTCACTAGGCAAAAGATGTCAAGTTTAGAGGGCTCAAGATGTATTTTGCCTATGTAAAACAATACGTCAATGTTATTGTCAAAAACAAAATCCTTACTACTTTGCCTCTTATTATCATTAAATCAGTAGTGTAAAAATTGATATAACGATGATAAAGAGGCAAAGTAAGATTTACTTTATTAAAAACATTATTTATGTACGACTAAATTTTTTAATTCCAAATCTCACAATCAGTGAAAAATGTTACATTAATTCTCGAAATATCAATTTTTAGACGATTAGAATCTTGGAAGCCTAGGTGAAAATTAACCTGATTAATAATCAGATTTATATGTATATTTTTTAAATTTTTATGAAATATATTGAAAATATAAATTCAATTAAAATTTAAATATATAGTTTAACAAACCATTATAAAAGATCATATGAGATAAATTTTTTGCTAGAAAATAAAAAAAAAACATAGAAATTTAGTTATTTTTTACTTAATAAATCAATTTAAAAAGCAAAAAATTGTAAATACTTTCTATTGAATTTCAACATATGATCGTGTCTTGAAAAACGTCGTCCAGACACCGATTAAACAGAATAGGCGGAAATAAATTAACTTAGAAATTATAGATGGATAAAGTTTGAGCGGTAAATAACAAGATACAGTCCAAGAGTTTACTGTAATATAAGCAAGTTCATTTTGGGGTGTTTCTCCAAACTTATGACTTGTGACTTATAACTGAAAAGTGTTTTTTAACTTTTAAGGAGTTTAAAAATAAGTAGTTAAGTGTTTCTGTAAAATGATTTTTAAGTCATTAAAAGTGTTTTTCAAAATTGAATTTTAAGTCACTTTTAAGTTGTTGCATCTTGAAAAGACTATAAAGTATATGTTTTATAAAAGTATTGAATATAATATAGGGGTAATATTGTAATTTGTTTGGTCAAAAAGTAGATTTGAAAAAAAGTCACTTTTAAAAAGTAAGTATTACCTA
>CATIWQ010115346.1:0-15298 GCA_949673415.1 Euphorbia schlechtendalii | reverse complement strand
AGAGTCTTGCACTCCAAAGAACCAAGCATCATATGATAGTAACCCCTACCAATCGGGATTAACTTCCAGCCGCTCTTTAGATCCCATATCTTGGATAGTTGTGCCTTCAACTCATCAAGTTTTCGTGGGGCACTTCCTTTCGGCAAAATTAATCTCTAATTAGAAATTAGGGAAAATTTTATAAATGGACTGAAAGTTAGGAATAGTTTCAGCCCAGGTTTTATGACCTAACTTATTTGACCAATTAAATTTCATATTTATCTTCTATACGTTCCAAAATTGTTGTGTTCTCATCTCTTACCTTCTACTTGTCTTTTTTAATTTTCTTAACTTATTTTGTCATTATCTCTCGAACCGTTTATTTTTTGGACATGCCGCTTTAGAATTTTTTGTTCATCTCATTTTTATATTCGAAACGCCATCCATTGTGATATAATTTTTTGATATTTTTTTTGAACATTTTGATATCTGGTAAGAAACTGGTAGGTAAGTGGTATATAACTGGTAGAAAGAACAAGTTGTGTGAAATTTGTTATGAAAATATGGTAGGTAACACAAATACATATCAAAAGTTTATCTCCATAGTAATAAACAAATAGTTATAATCTTAAAATTAATGAAAATGAATTAGAAAGTGATTATAACATGTAAAAATAAAATCTATCCAAAGTACTGAATCAAAAGAGTAGTAATCAATTATGTAATTGGTATGAAGAATAAAAAATGTCAAAAAGTAGTAAGAATCTAGTAGGTAAGTGGTAGGAAACTAGTATGAAGAATAATTTGTGTCAAATTAATCTTAAAAAGTAATTAAAATGCATTAGAAAGTGATTAGAACATGTAAGATAAATCTCTACAAAGTATTAAATAAAAACAGTAGGAATCTGGTATGTAACTGGTAGGAAGAACAAAAAATATCAAAACTAGTAAGAAAGTGGTAGAAAACTAGTATGAAGAACAAGTTGTGTCAAATTAATCTTGAAAAGTAATGAAAATGCATTAGAAAGTGATTAAAACATGTAAGACAAATCTCTACAAAGTATATTGAATCAAAATAGTAGGAATCTGGTATATAACTGGTAGGAAACTAATATGAAGAACAAAATATGTCAAAACTAGTAAGAAAGTGGTAGGTAAGTGGTAGGAAACTAGTATGAAGACAAATTGCGTCAAATTAATCTTGAAAAGTAAAGAAAATGCGTTAGAAAGTGATTACAACATGTAAAACTTAAATCTCTACAAAGTATTGAATCAAATGAGTAGGAATCTAGTATGTAATTGGTATGAAGAACAAAAAATATCAAAAAGTAGTAAGAATCTAATAGGTAAGTGGTAAGAAACTAGTATGAAGAACAAGTTGTGTCAAATTAACATTGAAAAGTAATGAAAATGCATTAGAAAGTGATTTGAACATGTATGATAAATCTCTACAAAGGATTAAATCAAAATAGTAGGAATCTGGTAAATAACTGGTAGGAAACTGGTATGAAGAACAAAAAAATATTAAAACAAGTAAGAAAGTGTTAGGAAACTGGTATCAAGAACAAGTTGTGTCAAATTAATCTTGAAAATTGGCATCCTTTGAGTGAAGTCCTTTGCCCTCGACGTTCTTAGAACCTGCAAAACAAGTCTTCAACCGGAAGTGGTTCCGGCGAAGACCCTCCGATGCTAAAGTTAGCGATTTGGGAGAGATGTTGAGAGTGTAATATCAGAGTAATAGTTACCTCCAAAGTGGGAAATCATCTTGCTATTTATAGGGATACATGTAATGATGTTCTATGGGGTCCGACTGCAAGCTGTGAGCGTGTGGTAAGCCGCTTGAGGGTCTTTTCCATCGTCGGAGCATTAAATGGTTCGTCCCTACCAGTCACGATTGTATTTAATGCTACAAAGGTGAGAGAAGTAGTGCGCTGGATCGGCAAGGGTCTTGCCGGTGTTATTTCAACTCAAGCGCGGTGGGTAGCGCTAAGGGCATTCTGCTGCTATGCTGAAGTGGTTTCAGCGCGTGGTTATGCCGAGACGTGTTTTGAATGGAGTCTGCTTTTGGGTCAAGGCTCGCTTATTTGGGCCTTTAATGGGCTTTGATATAAAAAATTAATGAAAATGCAATAGAAAGTGATTAGAACATGTAAGATAAATCTCTATAAAGTATTGAATCAAAAGAGTAGGAATCTGGTATGAAGAATAAAATATGTCAAAACTAGTAAGAAAGTGGTAGGAAACTAGTATGAAGAAAAAGTTGTGTCAAATTAATCTTGGAAAGTAATGAAAATGCATTAGAAAGTGATTAGAACATGTAAGATAAATCTCTACAAAGTATTGAATCAAAACAGTAGGAATCTAGTATGTAACTGGTAGGAAATTGGTATGAAGAATAAAAAATGTCAAAACAAGTAAGAAAGTGGCAGGTAAGTGGTATGAAGAACAAGATATGTCAAATTAATCTTGAAAAGTAATGAAAATGCATTAGAAAGTGATTAGAACATGTAAGATAAATCTCTACAAAGTATTGAATCAAAATAGTAGGAATCTGGTATGAAGAATAAAAAATGTCAAAACTAGTAAGAATGTGGTAGGAAACTGGTATGAAGAACAAGTTGTGTCAAATTAATCTTGAAAAGTAATGAAAATGCATTAGAAATTGACTAGAACATGTAAGATCATTAATTAAAACTAATTAGCTGATTAAGTTAAGGAATACTGTAAAGAACATGCTTCCAAGACCGATGAGAGTGATAAAAATCAGAATTAGTAGATGAATTTACAATTAAATTAGTCATCACTTCCTCAATTTTCAATCAGTGCTTTTTAACTTTCTCCAATATTTGTTCGAACTCTCTCTTTATTAAATATACAAACATATATACAGTATAATTCTTTATTAATTCATTTAGGCATTTTCACAAACACATAGTGGATGAGTCGCATCTTGGTTCATATATACATCCCAGTGAAATCCTCACATTAATTACAACACAAAAAATTGCATAATCCTTTTACAAATTAATGATAAAAACAAACTTAAAGAGACAAATCGAATCTATCGACAACAACATGATTTTAACTCCATGGATCCTCATTCTCAATTAAAAGAAAAAAACCTGATAGAAAGTTAGAAAATCAGAATTATGTAGAGAATTCAAGAATTGCAGAAAGCAAAAACTTGAAGAAACTTTGATCTAGAGAAAATCGGAAAGAATCGAAACAAGGAAGAGAGAATTTGATGGAGAGAAACGCGCGATGCAAAAGGAGGAAGCAACTGAAACTTAATAAAACTGTGTATATATAGAAGTTATAGAGTGAAAAATGAAGCTTAAAATTGGTTATACAATGCAAAAGATCAGTTGGAAGGTATTTTTGTAAATAAGTTTCACACACCCTACATTTTTTACAATTTTCGTAGAAATTATGTTATAAACAAGGGAAATCTATTCAATTTTGAATTGCAGGCTAATTAATAAAAGTACAAATTGCATTCACAACAAATTTTGGAATTTTTTGATAAGTAATACATATGTGTGTACACATAAATTAAAGAGCTGGATACACATATACTCCTCTTAATTTTCCTTATTTGTTTTATAACCCATTCAAACTTATAAAAGGTTTTCTCAGCCTCTCAAGTTGGCATTTTTGCATCTCTTAGGTCAAGTTCAATATTTTCCAACTTTTGAGAAATTCTCCAAAATGTGAAATGAATATGAAGAATGGTCAAATCTAACCATTCCTCATATGATATATCTCCAAAATGAGATTCTTCAAATTTGGGGAATGATCAATTCCCATTTGGAGAATAGATTAAAATAATATTACTTTTTGATTTTTTTTATTGTTTTTAATTTTTGTTTTGTTTTTCTTTTTGTCAATTTGATAATAAAGTATTATTATTTTAAAGTGAATTTGATTTGGGGAATGAAAAATAGAGAAATTGTTGGAAAAAAACACTATGCTGTTAAATGGGATTCGGGGAATGGAAAATAAGGAAAATGATTGGACTTGCTCTTACCTCCTTGAAACAAAACTAAACCAATCACAGTATAATACACAGTTTACCAAGTATCAAAGTTTGAAAAATCAACCGATAAAAATAAGAGACATGGCATGATATGTAAATTTTCTATAAGTAATCCCTTGTTAAATTCAATGGATTCCTTTTTCAATTAGTCAATTGCAAAATTGTCATCTTTTTTTCTCTAACATCCAAATTCATACAACAGAACTGACAATTCACGATTTCGGGGACTTGACAATGCTCTCTTCTCCGACAAACATTATTATTTACATTTAACAAAAATGAAACTCAACCAGAACAATATTAAATTCGATAAATTCATCACCAAAATTACGGCTGTAAATGAACCATGCCATTTGTGAATTGCTAGGTGTTCGGTTCGGTAATATATCGACTCGATTCGATTCATAAATGAACAATTTGGGAACATAATTCTGAGCTTGAATAATAAACGAGCCTAACATAAACAAGTCATAGCTCGGCTCATGAACAAACTCAATTATAGGCCCGCGAACAAGTTCATGAACATGATCGATAAATGTTTGTGAACTAACCTAGTTATATTTTTACACAATAAAACATAAACTTTCATAAAAATTAAATAAGAGAATAGTTATATTAGATTGGATTAACACAAATATATACTCAACTCAATATCATGATCCATTTTAAAATACATTATTAACCCATTTTCTATCTAAAATCTTGGTATAAAACACAAATATTGTTTGTGTAAAAAAATAAACGAGTTTGTTCACGAACAAATTAACAAACAATTAATGAACAAAATAAATGAGCTGTTTACGAATAATTCATGAACAAACGAGTACTTAGAAGAGCCGAACACAAATGCAATTTTGAGCTTGAATTCTAGCTCGGCTCAGCTCGAATTGACTCGTGTTATTTAAAATTAAAGAAACAAACACGAACATGCCAAAACTTTGCTCGACTTATTTACAATCCTCACGGAAATTATATAATACATTCGAAATTAAAGGTGGGTGATTAAACATATGAGAAATTAAAGGAATCTGAATAAGGAAGCTAAGGATTGGATTTGGTATGTGGCATGAAATGTATCTTCAATTTTGATGAATATATCTGGTTAAAGTTCAAGAGCAGTCTAATCTTGAGCTTTCAATTTCTGTTGATTGAATTGACTGTTTTTGAAAATCTCAGGAGAAACAATGTGTTCCTCCTTTGGAAAAAGTTTGGGATGGGTGAAAATTTCAGGGTGCTCGTCCCAACTAGGTTGATGCGAGACGCTGGCCTATAAAATACCCACTCCTCTTTTTATTAGAAGGAGCGTGTCACAAATGGTGAAACACACAAGTATAACATAGTTCAATTACATTAGTTCAAAGTTAGCAATTGACCCGAATTAACGAAAATGTTCGAGGTCGAAAATGAAATTGAACGCTTATTACAATGGAAAGTAAACCAACATAAATGAATACTCCTAATGAAAATGTCTTCCTGGTCCAGCAATCCTTTGAACACGAAACGATTTCTTCTCTTCCAAAGAAGCCATGAAATGATAAACCAAAGCGAAGTCCCAAAGTCTCGGTTTGATCCTTGACAAAATAGTGATTGCCACACTTCCAAAAAATTGAGCAAAGATGACGGATAAAGGGTTGGGAAATTCAGCCATGACAGAAAATGATTCCAAACCCGAGAACTTAGATGGCAATGTCGTAGAGTGTGGAGGTCTTCGGTTTCAGAACAAAAAGGGCAAGATACATCCATTATAGAAGAACAACCTCGGGAGATTAGAAAAGAGCGAGTTGGCAGCCGTCCATGGAGTAATAGCCAACCAAAAAATTTAATTTTTGGCAATAAACAAGCTGTCCAAATTGCGCTAAAATTCGTCGATGGTTTGGGCCACCTAGGGGAATCATAAAATGAAGCATAGAATGAGGCTGGAGTGTAGTTTAGATTACCTTCGAAATCCCAAATAAATCTATCCAAATCATTGTTGAATGTTAGTTGGCGGTGGCGGTCCGGCAGGGGCTGAATTAGGTCAGAATTCACGGCATAGGTAGCTGATTGCAGGTGGAGAAGTCTCAGATTTGAGTTGTTAATCCAACAATGAAGTTGTCTGCAGCGATCCCTAAGTGAGATATGTAAGGAATGCTTCCAAAATGGCCTGGAATAATTGTCGGTGATGCATACAAAGTGGTAACCCCTCTCTACGTTGCAATCCTTCATATTACACAATAAAAATAGGTCCGGGCATAAAGATGCTAGCGATTGGTTCGTGGTCCAATTATCATGCCAAAACAACACGATCAATCCATTACCAATGACTACCCGGTTGTTAGAGATTATCTGTTTCCAATAAATCACATTACAAATGCAACACATCACAATGGATCTCCAAATTGGCGACAATCTAGTGGAAGCGGCCTCCGATAAGTAATTCTAAGATGTAAAAATCTACACAAATTGAGTGCCATAAGGAGTCGTGATTAGGTTCTCTCAATTTCGAAAGCCATTTGAAAAAAAGGCTATAGTTGATTAGCTCGAAATCCCGAATAATAAGCCCCCTAAATTCAATGGCAAATTAACGGTAGCCCAGCTTACTTTTGAAATGCCATTGACCATCGAATTACCACGCTATAAGAAGTTCCTTATTAACCTTGTTAAAGTAACATTAATGGAGGAAGGCAATCGAAACAACGACATTAAATAAATGGGTAGGGAAGCTAATATTGATTTAATTAGGATCAATCGGCTTGCGTATGTGAGATCGCCCCTTCCAATTTGAAAATTGACTCTTGAACTTTGCAATTAGAGGCTTGTGTTCATTGAAAATTGACTCTCCGATACACCGTGAGATAGATACGACTTGGTATAAAAAGCAGCGCATTCTTCGATCTTGGGCATACGGGAAAATGTACGATCCGAATTCTTATAACTTCTAATTTCCTTCATTGGTATCATGAGCATGGTTTTTGCGATGATTTTATGTGATTATCTCTTTTTGCACATTCTGTAGTTTCTGAAAATTCGTTTCAGAATTCGATTTTTTTTTCCTGGGAAATTACACAAATAATGTTTGAAAATGGAGAAAAATTCGTTGTTTTGGAGCCTTTTTTAGGTACATATCAATGTTTTGGACAAGCATATGTTATTTTTCTATAATTTTAGTGATTACAAATGTTTAGAATCAAACCGAGTTCATTTTGACCTGAAATTATGAGTTTTTACCGAAAAATGTTTCGTTTTCTGCATTATTTTGTGTAAACATAGAAATGGATTTCGATCCTTGATTCGAATCACAATTTGAAAATTATGGTTTAGAGGTTGCAGATTTGGATAGTTGTTAACTGACACATATACAGGTGGCTCTTTGTCCTGAATTTTCTTTTGTGTCATGTTCTGTTCAGATATATATGCATTATCTCTTTGTAAATTAATTAAGCTCTAAGATTTATGAGAGAGTAGGAGTATCAATCAGAGTTGAAGATGAAGACATGCGCTTCTTTCTTCTCCATTATCATGCTCCTTGTTTCAAGTTCTCTTCTATTCTCTATCTCTCTCTTTAGTCTAGACTCCATAAATGTACTACTATGAAAATACCACAATCCAAGCCAATGTTACCCTGCGATGACAGAATGTGACACATTTTGAGCAGAAATCTTATAATGTTGTTTTCATTGGATTGATGAAAGTGCGTTATGTAGTCTATTGTTTTAAATAGACAAGCACGCCACACCTAGCAATATTTAACTATATATGTTATCATCAAGTTCATCCTCTGTTATTATTTTTTCGTTTTGACATCAATTTGAGTCAACGCATGGATGCCATGACACATATGCCGTGAACTGGAAGAAATGAGCCTTTGTGAGTTTAGAAATTGCAACCAAGAATGTGCTAAAAAGCCTCATGGTATTGAACAATGCACAAATACCACTTTGTGTTTGTGCACATTTTACCTCCACAGTAATTGATAACCAAGCATTAATGTAATGCCATATGGCCATGAATGTCAAATAAATACACATCATTTATCGTTTTTCCGGACAAACTTGAGATAAGCCTGGCTGTGTTCTTTCGTTTCTTTGCTCTGCAGCCTCTTCCTTGGATTTTCTTGGTTGTTCTTATTCTCCTTTTTCTGTTTTCTTGTCGTTCTTTGGCTTTTCTTTAACATGGACACAGAATTCTCTAATGCAAGGTCTCTTGCAGATCTTTTTGAAGAGCAATGCTCCATCCCTCTCCCTTTGAAAAAGGCAGTTCCAACTGCTTCCCTCAAGTCAGGATCATATGCACAGGCTGCAGCCAATCAGATTCTGATTCCCAAGTTCTCAACGTAAGCTTCAGTCTCTGAGAAGGGTGGATATAAGATGGTTCGGATTTCACAATATGTCTATGATCAGAGGGTTCGACAATGCTCTTTTTCTCTCATTGGTAGGCTGATTTTACCAAAGGGAAGTGCGCCAAGAAAGTTGGACTATTTGAAGACCCAACTGTCAAAGATTTGGGGGCTTAGCATTAACCGGAAATTAATCCTGATTGGTCAGGGTTACTATCATATGATGCTTGGTTCTTTAGAATGTAAGAATCTAGTTTGGATTAAGGGAAGCATCAATTTAAAGCCCAGAATTTTTAGACTGCAACCTTGGGTGGCAGACTTTGATCCTTATGTGGCCAACATCACAAATGCGCAAGTTTGGGTTCACTTGCAAGGACTTCCATGGGAGTATTGGGATCATCGAACGCTAGCTGAGATAACTAGTTATTTCGGAGTTCTTCTTCGAGTTGATAAAGCAACGTTAGAAGGAACCTTTGACCACTATGCAAGGGTCTTAGTTGATGTTGATCTGTCAAACAGCATCCCGAACAAGGTTGGAGTTGAAAGGAAAGATAGCGAGATATGGATCGACTTAGCTTTTAAAAATCTTCCTGCCTTTTGCAAGCTATGCAGCTCGGTTGGACATTGTGCTTATGATTGTAAACTCAATATTAAACCTACATCGGAGCAGCCGCATAGGGCTGACAAGGAAAGGAAAATTCCACGTAGGAGATCGGAGAAAGAAGACCTGAATAGCTCTCATTCACTCGCAAATCTTGAGCTTCTTACTCGGAGTAAACAAAGATAAAAAAGCTTAGAAAATAGATTACAATCGAATATCCCTGCCAAGAAAATCTTTACGTCAATTAGGGAGAGTCTTGCTCGGGATGTTACGAAGCCGCTGCCGCTAGTGAATATGGATCATGAATCGGAATTTGAAAATTCGAACAACGAGAGTGCGGATAACAGTCATGCGGAAGACATGGAAGAGGAACTAATTGGTGATGAATTCAATGCCGTGGTAGTGATTAATAGCATGGGAACTAATCCTGGCAATGGTGAACGGGAAAGAGTTGTGGATCCATATAGCATTAATTTAGTAGTACAACTGAGGGAAGGTAAACGGGCGGGAGAATCAACGCCAATACGGGATTCTTGGGCTGATATTTCTGAAAAGGAGGAGGCTAATGATTGGTAGATTGCAACGCGTAGAAGGAATAAGAATGTAGTTAAAGGATCCCCATCACGAACCATGCGACAGCCTTCTGGAAGGTACACTCAATGAATGTTCCTTTTTGAAATTGCAAGGGTATTGGAAATATGGATACCCAACTTTATTTCAAGAATTTAATTTTGGATTATAAACCACTATTACTTATCTTGCTGAGCAGATGGTTAAGTTTAATAGAATCGCTCCTTCTTTTTGGCGAAGTTTGGGTTTAGTTATGATTGGTTCAAATGATAAGCTGGTTCCTACGATGTGGGTTCTCAAATCTACTCAATGCGAATGGCATACTGATATTACTCTCACCACGAACCACGTGGTTGAGCTTCGTTTACGCAGAAATGCGTCGGCAATAAATTTTGGCTTTGTCTACGATAACACGAATGTAAATAAACGCCGAGTCCTTTTCAATTCAATCCGGTTAGGGGATGCCTTCGTGGAAACAAACCGAGTCTGGCTAGGGAATTTCAATGCTATACTGGGCAGCCATGAGAAGCTTGGGAACCCACCAAATTTGAGTTCATGCCATGATTTTAGGGCCTGTATTAATGACGCGCAACTGATCGAAGTTGAGGTAGCAGGTCCTTTTTTTACCTGGACTAATAATAGAATCGGGGGAGAGAGGGTCGAATCAAGACTGGATAGGGCTTTGGTTAGTACTGATTTTTCAGATTTGTGTAACTCATACGGTGGTGCTATACTTGCCAGACATTGTTCGGTTCACCATCCTTTACTTTTTACATTCTCATTGGCGACGGAAAGGGTGTCACGTTTTTGCTTCCAATCCATGTGGATCACGCATGATTCTCTTCTAAGTACTATTGAAGAATTTTGGCAGGGCATTTTTCCTTCACTCGCACCGATACAGCTTCTCATGTTTAAATTAAAGATGCTTCGGCCAATTCTTAGAAATAGGAATAGAGAAGTCTTTAGGAACTTGGACGTAAATATTCGGAATAGCGAGAGAGCTCTTTTGGATATTCAAAACTGGATTTCAATGAACGGTTTGGATGACGATTTAATCTTGGAAGAGATGGCAGCCCATTCGCGTCTTGACTTAATCTTTGAAAGAAGGAAATTTATTTTAAAGAAAAGAGCAGTGCTCGTTGGCTCAAAGAGGGGGATAGGAACATGAATTTTTTCCACCGCGCTGCGAATATTCACCGGGCTGCTTCGGGAATCAAAGCTTTAATGATTAATGACGTTTTGACTATGGAGGCGAGACGATTTTAGCTCACATGATTGATTACTACAGCCGCATTTTCACATCAGACCATTCTGTTCGAGTTGATCTGTAGTTGGTCAAGTCGGTTATTCCTAATCGGGTAACGCTCGAGGAAAATGCATCTTTAACTACCAAGCCGAGCATGGATTTAATAAGGGAAACGGTGTTTTGCATGGATGCCACGAGTGCGCTAGGTCCGGACGGATTTACGGGAATCTTTTATCGGGAATATTGGAACAATGTCGGGACTGATGTTTGCCGAGCTGTCAACCAATTCTTCGACACGAGTCATATGTTACCAGGGATGAACTCCAGTTTAATGATTTTTATCCTGAAGAAGGAGGGTGCGGATTAGTGATAAGTGTATAATTATACTTATTATAATAATTATGCCTATAACCATGACCCATAACTATGAACATGATCCAAATCATGTTCATGACCCATGCAAATGACCCATAACAATATCATGACTCATATCCATAACTATGAATATGATCCAAATCATGTTCATGACACATGCCAATGACTCATAACAATATCATGACTCATATCCATGACTCATGCCAATGACCCATAAAAATATCTCATGCCAATGGCAATGAATTTTTTCATGTCATATATCCTATACTAGTAATTCTTCTAAATAAAATCCTACATCTTTGAAGCAAGATGGAGTGTTGAAAATATGTGCTTCAATTTACAGATTTTATTATATTTTATTGTTAATTTTGTTTAGTTTTACCTATTCTTTACGTGTTGTTATGATTCCTACAATTGAGTAAAGTTTACAACATTTCAGTTTGATTTAATTCTTATAAATAGGTACCTTTTGTGTATGTTTGATATATATATTTATTCAATAAAATGTGGCATTCATATCAATATATTTCTCTTTGATTCTTGCTTTTATATTCTACTTTAAATTTTCAACAAAATCAATTAATAAACAAATGCATGTTGTAAAATTTCAATATCTGCAATTTTTCAACTAATATAGCTGATATGTACAGCAAACAAAGACATCTACAACTTTCTTAGCTGACCCAAATAAATAAAAATCCCACTTGCAATCATCTTGACATTGCAGCTCCCAGTAATTTAATTGAACAACACAACAAAATAAAAAACTAGCCCTGGCATTACCATTCCAATTACACCTTTATGAGATGGGAAATTTCCATAACCTGCATAAAAAACAATATTATATTAAGCATATTTTAGATTAGACTAATTCACGTAACATGAACATATCAATCTCTACCTAGACGAACTCATTCATTGCAATATGTTAGCAAAATAAAATTTTGTAAAAATAAAGAGCTGATCAACATCATCAAAAGAAATTTAAAATTATAATGTAGTCTAAACCAACGTCACTATGATCATGCCTAGTGAGAACCTCCACTAATAGCGTGGTATTAGACTTATGAAAGGTGCTATGAGGGATTGAAATTCTCTGATGTTTAAATTTGAACTTTAGAGTGAAGTAATAGTTATCTTTTATTAATTGGTAAAGGAAAAAAAAAACTCACTTTTAATCAAAATCAATCATTTTTCATTGAATTGATGAGATTGTGTTCACTCCAAATTTAAAATTTAACATTAAAGAATCTCAATCCGGATTCTTAAGTTTCAACAAGCAATAATTGATAGAAGAGAAGTGACTCACCATTGTTAGAAGGGATAGAGTACTTGAAGTAGAATTGAAAATCATAGACACCACAAACTACAACTTGAACCATAAATCTCCCATCCTCTTTTATTCCCAGTTGAGCTTTTAAATGTCACCAAAAGTGAACTTAGACAAGCCCCACAATCTCTCCTACTAAGATCTCTGCTGCATTGCACCATCCCATATCTCTTCCCATTTTTCCAGACATCCAAAATCGCCGTCTTGAACATCAACCGCTGGTTCGGAGCCGCCGAGGCTAACTCATTCATAAACCTCATCCCTTCCGACACAACATTAGGTGTTGGAAACTAGGGAAATTTCTAGGATAATTCTGAAGTCGTGAAACATTTTTAGAATGAAATTTATTTGATCGGTTCACCAAACTTTCAATCGGATTAATTCAGGAATTTTGTTAAGAACTAGAATTTGATTTTTGCAGTGGAAAAACAACAAAAAATTTTCTCTATATTTGCCAATTCCATTTTTGGTGAAATAAATAGCCAAAATGTTGACAGACATACTGTTTCGGGTAGCAACCATATCCAAAAGGCATGTTTTTTCAGATTTCGGTTGTGTCCAACAAACACACTGTTTCGGTCCAAAAAAATTCATTTTTCTAATGAATTTTTAAAGGATGCATATGCTCGACCCCAGCCTGGGGCGCTGCCTCGTAACCCCGCCAGGGGCTGCCGCCCCTCAGCCTCTGCCAAACCAAACCAAACCAAACCTTCAAAGATTCGGCTTGAAAGCTCGCAAACATGTTCGTATAATTTCTTTACTTAATAAATTAATGAAAAAGAAGATCTGGATGAAATTTTGCTCTGCTAGGGTTTCCTTGCCCTAGCCACCATTTTTTCTTTCCGGCCTCATCACGTTGGATTTTGGTCGCCGGCGTCTTGCCAGTTCTTGCTCTTGCTTGCGGGCTGTCCTCTTCACCGGGACTCTCTGCCTGTGTTTAGCGAGCTGCTGTCTGTTGCCTCAAGGGCCTTGCCCTTAGCGTTCTTGGGGGGTTTTTTCTGTTTCTCTACGAAGGGAAGCTATGGCAGATTACTCTGCTGCTAATTTTATGGCTAGCCTCTTCTAAGAAGAGGTTTTGAAGGCTTCTTTGAAGCATGATTTCTCAGGCTCGATTGCTTCGGAGGCACGGAAGAATTCATATGCGGACGTAACCCTCAATTCGGTCCCTTTCGTTCCTAAAGCTTCTTCAACTGTGATTAATGATAAGGGAGGTTATAAGTCGGTTCGTATCACACTATCTTTGTATGATAAACGAGTGAAGCTCTATGAAAACTCTCTTATTGGGAGAGTTGTGGTCGGTAAAGGGGTTGTCCTGTAGAAGGTTGATGATCTCAAAGCTCAGTTGAATAAGATTTGGGGCATCACGACCCCATGGAAGTTAATCTCCATCGGTAGGGGATATTATTATTTGTTATTTCCTACGGCTGAGATTAAACAATTGGTTTGGAGCAAGGGCATCCTCAATCTTAAGCCAAGAATTTTTCATGTCCAAGCATGGGTCCCTGACTTCGATCCTAGTGCTCAGAATGATACGAATGCACATGTTTGGGTAAGGCTAATTAGCCTACCTTAGGAGTATTGGGATTCACAGATCCTTGCGAAAATTATTGGTTCTTTTGGTGTTATGCTTAGAGTTGACAAGGAAACTTTGGAAGGCTCACTTGGTCATTTTGCTAGGGTTTTGGTTGATGTTGATTTATCCACTAATTTGCCATGCACGGTTGGTGTTGAAAGAGATGGTGCTAAAATTTGGATTGAGCTGTAATTTGAAAACCTGCCATCTTTCTGTCGAATGTGTAATTCGGTTGGACATATGGATCATGAATGCAGGAGGATCCAAAACAAAAAAGATGATTATCAAGCAAAAAAGAGTAAGCAGAAGCCTACGTCAGATAGGCATCAACCCGAGCCTGATCTTACCCTTCTTACGAGGAGTAAGCCACGTCAGAAAAGCTTGGAGGATAAAATGAAGGGGGATATTTCGGCAGCGGGTATTTTTCGTAACATTGAAAGTAGTTTACGGAAGACTAAGTCTCCTTCGGATGATATGGATAGGTCATCTAATGGAGAGGAGGATACCAATAACGGGGCTGATATTAATGAGGTCAACCCTGATTTGGAGTTGATTCCCAATAGGAATGGACAGAAAGATGTTGTGCTGCATGATCAGAATGGTATTGATTTGGCGATGGATCTAATAGGTTTTGGCTCGGGTACTTCTTCTAGAGCTATGGCTCATGAAAGTTGGAGTGATATGGTGGATGAGGAAGAACAGCCATGGGAGACGGTCAAACGGAAAGGGAGGAATAGAGCAGACAGCCATGCATCTTTGAACTCCTCTTTATCTAGTGGACAACATCAATCGTGAAATTCACGATCGCTTTCCCCAAGGTACACTAGTGCAAAAAGGGCTTATAGGGTCGCACTATTTGCGAGGGTTGTAGAAGAAACCATTGGTAAAAGTCTGAACGGAATTGACGTTGAGGTTATTGAGGACGGTTGTTACGTAACAACCGTCCACAATACTAAATTGAGTATTCTGGACGGTTGTTTTGTAACAACCATCCGCAATACTAAATTGAGTATTCTGGACGGTTGTTTTGTAACAACCGTCCGGAATACTTAGGTTATTGCGGACGGTTGTTACGTAACAACCGTCCGCAATACTAAATTGAGAATTCTGGACGGTTGTTTTGTAACAACCATCCGGAATACTTCGGCTTATAGAATCGTCAGTTTTCAAATCCCTAATTTAATTCACATACCTTTTTTCACTCTCTCCTTCGAAACTCTCTACAGATCCACCTCCTCCTTCGAAACTCTCTACCTTCTCCTCCGTCTCCGGC
>CATIWQ010115304.1:0-10963 GCA_949673415.1 Euphorbia schlechtendalii | reverse complement strand
TTCACTTTGAATTTCCTAAAACACCCTCAGATCTTTTAGTAAGAGATTACCATCAATTGGAGCAGTCGGAACATAATCTAGACAAGATCTTCTCATCACACAGGTTAAAGAGCAACAATTAAAAGGAACAAGAGCTTCAAGGTAAAAGTCTACTCAATGGGTACAATTCTCATGAATATCATTGTTTTTGTTTGTAACCTTTGTTTCATTTATTAAAAAAAATAAAAAAAAGAATAATTTTAGTTTTTTATTTCAAGTAGTAGTAGTTTTTACATAGGAATAAAGAATTTTTGAGATTGTCATGATCAATAAGAAAAGCTTCTGAAATATTTAATAACGAGGTCTCCTCAATACAAAAATAGAAGAAAAGCTCTTTGGAAGATCTTCTCATTTTAAGGAAGACTGCTGCAAATATCAACTCTATCTCTTCTACAAGATCTTCTCACACAAAAATATCCTCCATAACCTACCCTTAACCCTAACCTAACATTACAACCTTCAAAGAACTTTAAACAATGCAAGACCTCTTTTCATTGTGGTGAAAACTTGACCGATGGCAACCATATGGTTTTTGTAACTTGCTTTTGCTGAATGAGGGAATGTTCTTTCGAAATAGCCTAAACACCGAGTGAGAGTGAATCTTGTGAGGCTTCTTGATCTTTGCTACTTGTTTGAAGTAATAAGTTTAAGTTTTCTTAAGTTGTGTGTTTGTAATGGTTATAAATAATCGCTTTGATGAAGGTTTCCTAGTCCTATTGCTGATTTATGAACTTGCACTTCAAAAATGAATTTCCAGCTTTTTCTTGATAAAGTATGTTGAGCTTTAGTAGTTGTTAGTCGCTTAGTCTATTATTGGATTGCTCGAGGATAAGCAAATGTTCAAGTGTGGAGGTATTTGATATGTGGAAATTTGTAGTGTGTAATCATGCATTTATGTGCTTAATTATTACATAAAATATCAATTTTTATCACATTTTGGTACAATTTAAGGTTTCTGCCATAATCATGAAGACCTTCCAGGTAGACTGTGCAAAATGGGAAACTATGAAGGAAACCTAAGGAAAAGAAGTGTAGCTGATGTCAACCACTTAATTATTCCTATATGGATGTGCATTAAAAGAGAAATAAGGAATTCTACCTGAATTGGAACTCCTTAATTAGTGGATTGATTTGTTTCCTTTTTGCCAACAAGGAAAAGAAAGGAAAAAGTCCTAATTGAATAGGAAATCTTAGAAGCTGATGTGTGCACACTTAAGAGAAGGTAAAAGGAGATTTTTATCCGTGTTTACCAGCTTGCCATTATACTTGGTGGACAAGTTTTAGTTAGATTTTCCTTTTTTAGTAATAAAATTAGTGTTTATCCTTAAGATAATACTAAATAGGAGTTGTGATCTCTTAATTAGGTTTTTGACATTATTTAGGATTTTTTTAGTTTACCTATTCAGTCTCTACTTTCTCAAAAAGTAATCGGTGGTATATATACCTTGTCTTTACCGATTGTGGGAGATTTTTCGAAGACCTAAGCATTAGATTTTCATTTTCCTTATTTTCTTTGAAAAAACTCATGCTTAGTTATTTTCTTTTAATGGAGAATCGTCTTTCATCAATTATGAGTGAGCAGTTCTCTTGCAAGCTGAGCCTACTATGAGGCAGGTAGTACGAAGGTCTTCTCTAGTGATGTTTGAGTAAACTTTATTTGTATCTTTTGATAAATTGTGTTTTTGAATACTTAATTCCTATTGAGTTTCGGCCGGACTCATACATGTTATAATGATAAGTACCTAAGGGAGATTCATTATAGTTGGAATCACAATTACACACACATATTACAAGAAACCGAGGGGGGATTGTGTATGTTGCCAAGGGTTTTGATTTCGATTGAATGTTTTACTAAACGTAATGCAAGTTTACTGATTTAACAAGTATCTAGGGGGGGGGGGACTTAAATTAGTATTCTTAGAAACCAAGCGAAGCTGAGGGGTGAGCTTGGGGGAAATCCGGTGAAGAGACCTTGGATCTTTGTACTTAATCAAGTTTGTTTATGTTTTTTAATGGAGAAGAACTTCATATTGCTTGTTGGTAGGTGACAGAACTTCACATTGCTTGTTGGTAGGTGACTCTTATGCTTTATTCTCATTGTTTACAAATTACCTTTAGTTATTTTCTTTCATTTATTATTGCTTTAAAAAATAACCAAAATTTTTAAAATTATAAAAGACCTTTTGAACTAGTTTACCAGGAAGACCTCGAACTTTTTAAACTGCTCATTGTGAGATACGACATTTGTTCTTGCCACTCTACAACTTAACCCTAGAACACTTGCTAGGCATACCTTTTGGGCACAACAGCTTGAGATTTATATAACTTCATGGTTAGTAAAAAAAAATTCCCATCTCATTTTCAACACATTGAACGACAGGTCGTTTATCACATTCGTTTGTCTCCCAAAAACGGACCTGGGGCTCCAGATAACTTTAATGCGAGGCATGAACGACGTCGTTTAAATTTTCAAACCCGTCTTCATCTGGGAGTCGATTTCTTCTCTGATCACAGCTCTGAACAATTGTATATATAAAAACGATTCTGTGTCCAAATAATATTATTCTATTTCACAAGTTATTTTCTTCTCTTTAATTCGTTGCGCTACAGATTCTTTTCTGCTTTTCCTTCGCTCTCACATTTAGTTTCACCATGTCTGCTGAATCAACCAACGGAGTTCACAAAAGCCAAGTAAGTATGATGTGTCCTCTTCTTTTCTGCCATTGTGCTTTCATACAATCAATTGTTTGGGGAAGTTTTTGGATTTGGGAACTGGGTTTTGGTGGGTCAATGGCGATTTTCCCATTTTGGGTTTTAATTTTAATCTTTCGGATTAATTAGGTTGATCTAGTGGACTTCATTGATTGGTCCGGAGTTGAATGCCTCAATCAGAAGACCAGCCACTCTATTCCTAATCTTCTCAAGCAGGTAAATCACTTGCTCAAAACTTTCCCTCTTTTTTATGCTGTTTTGAAGTTGAGACTGTGGATTTCAGTTTTCTTTGATTTTGGATGAGGATTCAAACTGTTATCAATTCCTCATGTTGCTGTAAACCCCACTGTTGTCAAAATTGTGTTGAAATTTTTCTCAAGGGAAGAGTTCCTTTTTGAGCCCTTATTTTGCACTTTTTTTGATGCTATCAAGATCTAAAACCCTAAAACAATTAGCTGGTACGTGATTTAGGGTTACAGAGAAGATGAGGGTTTGAATCTCGAAAGCGATGCAGATGAGCAGTTATTGATTTACATTCCTTTCAATCAAGTTGTAAAGCTGCACTCTGTTGTTGTCAAAGGACCAGAAGAAGATGGTATCCCACTTTAGCTTTATCTACTAGAAAGTTATAATGAAATTTGGCCTGTATCTAGCAAGAATTCGTCCCTTCAGGTCCTAAGACTGTAAAGCTCTTTTCAAACAAAGAGCATATGGGATTTAGGTATTTTCTTGTAGCAACAACTTCAATTGATAATTATTTTGTAAATAATGGTGACAAAGAACTAATCTTTTAAAAATATTTTTTGATTCGATAATTGCAGTAATGTCAATGACTACCCTCCTAGCGACACTGCGATTTTCACACCAGATACGCTCAAGGTATTTATTTTCTGATGAAAATTATGTTATTGAGACACTTAATGCTGGCATTTGTATGACATGTGCCTTGCTGTAGGGAACACCAATAGTATTGAAGTACGTCAAGTTTCAGAATGTTCGTAGGTGCGCTAAGTTGTTGTTATGCTTCATTTGTTTTCTTGTCGCCTCTTCTAGCTGTTGAGTTTACTTATTTTTGGTTCGTTTTATCAGTTTGACAATATTTATTGAGGACAACCAATCTGGTTCGGAAATCACTAAAGTCCAGAAGATCGCCCTGTTTGGAACAACGTAAGCTATATGATTAATTGTTGAACTATGGTTTATGTTCTTTCTTATTATAACTGTCATCTTTACATGATTTCTTTGTCATTTATCTGTTTGCTGAATACTTTGCTATGGCTTGTTGTTTTGTAATGACTTTGCTGTTATCACATGTTTCGAAAGTAGCAATCAATCATAGCAGGCTTAGTAAAAAATCATCATTTGCATTTTAGTCTAGCAAGAGATCTATATTGCAGGCCATAATAGTTCTTTAGCTTCCCCATCTCAATGAAAAACTTCAGTTAGAAGATTTTCTACAAATGGTATAATTACAGGAACACTTGTGATGGAGATGTTTTATATACCTATTTCTTACAAGGAAATCGGGTGTTTTGATATTATGGGATTTTCCAATTCCGGTTTCAACTTAAGGAGCAGCAAGTTCCCTTTCTTCTGTTCGGTTGGATTGCTGACATCAATTTGCTGATTATTCTTTTCTTATTACAGAGTGGAAACAACCGATATGAAGGGATTGAAGAAGATTGAGGATCACTGATAGGAAACAAAAAAGGACGGTTGAAGCTGCAAAGAATCTTAACTGTTAGTTTCTATGATGAAACATATATACCATATCAAATGGTCATAAAAGTGTTATAACTATTTAATCTCGTTTTTTTGGTTCTCTTTTTGGAAGTGTGGCAAAGTGATTATATCAATCAGCATGGTTGCATGTGAAGTCGTTTAATTGACTCTCTCATTTCTGTGTTTTGGTATATGATATTTTTGTCCAGTTGTAACTCATTATTCTTAATTTCGTGTGTTGTATTTTTTGTACCTTTTTCCTCAGCGTGTCGATTTTGAAGGCAAATCCATAGCGCAAATAATATGATGTTTTACTGCAAAGAACATTATTACATTTTTGTTAGTGCTATTACAAGTTACAAATTGCACCAGTGTGAGGTAACTGTGTTTGATAAGTATAGATTGCCTCAGGAGGAACAATCATGCAGTTGGGACCAATTTCAATTCCTGGATTGCAAATACATTGTTGACTGAAAAAGAAGTGAAGTGAAATGTAAGTTGTAACAGTGTTTGTGTTTACCTTTTCCCCATTCGGTTTATAGCATCTCCAATGACTTGTCGATTTCACTTCTTTTATTGAAATATAAGCATTAATAGACATTTAACTGAAAAACTCTACAATAGCTAGTCCATTTATCACTCCAAGTCGATGTGGCATTCTATATTTTGAAGATTGTTCATTTGATTATCCACAAATAAATAATCAAATAAGACGACTCATTAATTTACTATTATTTTAATACTCAATTGATTTGGTTGTTATTATTTAATTTGAAAAAATATTATTAAAGGCCTAATAGATAATTAGAATCCACAATCTATTGTGATAAATTTACAAAACATCAAATTTATTTATCCTTGTCATTAATTTGGATGTCTATTCTATATACCACCTAGGCATAGAATAGACTAACTATTGGAGATGCTCTTAGTTGCTTGAAGTTTTTAGACTCATGAAAATGGTATTTTAAATTGAAACTGCAACGAATATCGAAAACACTAATTGTAGAATTAATGGAAATAGAAAGGTAATTGTTAGAGCATCTTTAGTAGATTATCTATTCTACTAATCTTTATGGATAAAAAAGGGTAATTGTCGATTTTATTCTTGTTTTGGTTTATTATTTATAAAAGATTATTCTCGAGAATTCATTTTATTTTTTTATGTTTTTGTGTTTTGATTTTACAATTTTTACGTTCTTATGTTTTGATTTTACATTTTTATATTTTGGTATATATCTGTTATATGTCTATTATATGTACATGTGTTATATATATGTTATATGTTTACTATATAAATCTAATATATATTCATGTTTGTTGTCTTCTTCACACAAACTGTTTTAACACACTTGTTATATACTTAATATATACCAGTTATATATCTAAAGCGTAAAAAAGAAAATTTGAAACAACTTTTTACATAATAATATAAAATTGAAACTTGAGGGAGATTTTTTTGTAATTCGATAAAAGTTTGGGTGAAATTTATATATTATATCTTAGGCATTATCTAAAAGTTCACAAAAAAATAAATCTTAAATAGATTTTCATTCAGCTTTCATGATGTTGTGTCATCATTAATTATACATGCATGTTATCTATTTCATATTTCAACAAATGGACAACAAAAATTAGGAGATTGAATAATTAATTTAAAACTAATTTAATGATGAGATAAACTATTGAGTAAATTATTTAATATATTTATTATCATAATATTTTAGGAAAATACAATTCACACCCAAAATAATAATCTATTGTTTCTCAATTTTTAAATTTCATATCTATTTTACAATAATTCACATTATAGTAGAATTCACTATCTGCTAAAAATGTTCTTATTTTCGTGCTATCTTGCAATTCCAGAAAACAAATAAACAATTTTTGCAAAGATAGAATAATAAAATCTACACCATTATATTAAATGGAAAGTCACGACTGTAAAAATTCCGAATCTGATAGAGAAATGAAAACTGATACAAGAAAGGAATAAAAGATGATAATGGATATGTAAATGAACTGATAATGGGAATACAAACCCAGGGACAGGCCCCTCATTCATTCTTTTCTCTTATTTCTCCATTTGTAAACATTCCAAATCATGGGCTTTGAATCCTCCATTGAAGTTCTGCCCTTCCATCCTTCCATTGAATCAATATTTAACAAATTTCATCATCTCCTCTAACTATTTTTATGGAAGAGAGCACCTTTTCAGGATTGATCACAGTAGAGAGTTCAATTTGAAACCCTTCTAGCAGTTGGGGCACAATATGGGTGCCTTTTTCAACATTGAATCATGAAAAAAAGATGAATCCTGGACGTGTAAGGTAGTTGTAGCTTATAAGCGACTGGCCCAATGCGGCGTTTGACTTGAAATGGTCTATAGAATCGTGCTGCCAGTTTCTGTTTGATTCTTTTAGCAAACGATTGCTGCTTGTGTGGTTGGAGCTTAAGGAAGACCCAATCCCCTTAGTTCGAATGATATTGCATTTTGTTGGCTTCTTTAGACATTGCATTTTGTGCCTTGTGCAGATCAACTTTGAGTTGGCGGAGAGCTCCTTTGCGATCCTCCAATTCTCTTACCGCTCATTCAATTCTGATTTCTCTTGGGATATACTGCAGTGGGGTTGGAGGTTTGCGGCCTAGTTCCCATAGAGACATGGTATGAGGTATTATACCAAAATTCACCCCAAGGCAGCCAATATGCCCAAGTCCGGGGTTGTTCAATGGAAAAACAACGTAAATAAGCTTCCAAACAGCTATTCGTGACTTCGGTTTGCCCAACGGTTTCTAGATGGTATGCTGAAGAGATGTTCAATTGTGTTCCCGCTCTTTCCCAAAAAAACACTCATAAAAATAGGGTCTCTATCACTGACTATTGCCTGAGGCATGCCATGAAGACGCACTACTTCTTTTATAAACACTTCAGCCAGTAATTTTGTCGAAAAGGGACGTTTAAGCAAAATGAAATGAGCGTACTTGCTTAATCGGTCAACAACCACCCAAATTACCTCAAATCCCTTTGATTTTGGTAGCCCTATGATAAAGTCCATTGAAATTTAATTCCACACTACTTCAGGAAGTTGTAGTGGCTGAAGTAGTCCTGCAAGAGCCAAGGTCGATGCCTTGTATTGTTGACAAGTATCACAAATCTTGACAAATTCTTACACCGTTTTGATAATCCCAATCCAATAAATACTTGCTACTAAACGCCTATATGTTCTTTAAAGCCTCGAATGTCCTCCAGAAGAGTTGGGATTAAAGAAGAGGAAGAAGGTATCACCAATCTGTTTTTATATAAAAGCACCTCTTCTCGTACTTGAATCTAGGTTTGCTGACCGGATTTTGACTAATTTCCTTACGGATTCGCTGAAGTTGCGGGTCAGCTTCAGCTTCTTTCAGTAGTTGTGCCCCTTCGCTCCATTGGGGATATGTTTTAAGCCAACATAATTCACCCTCCTCTGTTTTACGCGAAAGTGCATCTGCTGCTACATTTAGTTTTCCTAGTTTGTAAAAGATGTCAAATTGGTAACCCATTAACTTAGCTATCCAATTTTGCTAGTCACACATAGTAACGTGTTGCTTTAAGAGGTACTTGAGGCTCTTCTGATTTGTAAAGATTCTGAATTTTCTGCCAATCAAATATGCCCTCCAATGCTGGGTTACAAGAGCTAATCCCATGATCTCTTTCTCATAAGCTGATTTCATCAGATTACAGTCAACTAAGGCCTTACTAAAAACGCAATGGCCTTGAATCTTGCATTAAACATTACACCATAGATGACCTGTGGCAGCAACCGAAAAATGTTACTCGAAGTGCATAAACTGTTGCATTAGAGTTTTATGCAACATTTTTGTGAAAAAATAACTGTTGGGTTTTTTTGCTGTAGCCTTAGGTACCTATTGCAACAACTTTTTAAGTTGTAGCAACGCGAAATAAAAGCGTTGCTAAAAGCACCTGCTGCAATGGTTTCACACGCATTGGCAATACAGATGAGGGCGTTGAGAAAAACCATTCACTTTCACGGTAACAAACGTCATGTTCGTATTGGCAACGCATGTTTAAGAAAATGCAACACTTTATAAAAACACTTCTATTTATACTAGCAACATAATTTTACAACAATGACAACTATTTTATATTAGATTGTTTTTACCAGCAACGGATTGCTAGTGTTTTCGCAACAATTTTTAGTTTAAAATACTCCTTTACACACACACCCCCCATAATTCTTCATACTTGGCATGAAGTTTATCATAAGTCACAAAACATAAGTTTCAAAAACTTAAGTTCACAAAACACAAGGTTCACAAATTCATAAGTTCAAACTAAATTAAGCAACCCAATCCACTATCTCCCTATGCACTTTCATCATCTTCATTCGTAAAATCATCTTTATTCGCAATCTCACAATCTTGCACATTAATGTTAAGAGTAGGATTTTCCTTTGTCAATCTTTTCACCAACAAAGCAAACTTTTCATTCATCTTTTGATTGACAGTCTCCTCAAATACAAATTTTAGTTGATTTTTAATACTTGATTTCAATTCACGAACACCAATGGACTGTGAAGTAATTGTTGCTATTTTCTTCAATTTTTAGACACTGCACACCTGCCAACTAGCCAAGATGGTCCATCTACTTTATCCCTAGTGATGAGTTGCTCCACACTCTTGCTGTTGGCACCAGATGAGCACAAACCTTGGATTGTTATCTGCAAAACATGCAAATGAAGCATATATTATACATTTGTGACTTGTATAAGTTTCAATATTGAAAATTTTATAGTACATTACTAAATAATATAAGGCGGACAATTACTAACAATTTTATAGTTTACCACTTCAGTTTCTGACTTGTCTTCCCAGCCATTGTGACTTGTATCCCCAGGTAATTACTAACAATTTTAATGCTCTGAAGTGTCACATACTTGCGCTTTAGAAGGAGTTTCATGGATACTGTAAAAAAAACAAAACAATGATAAACAAACCAACTTCAGTTAATTATATGCACAATAATAATAATAAACAAACCAACTTCAATTAGTTATATGCATAAACAAAAAAAATTCAATTTTATTTATCAAATAGCACGAACTCCAAACATAAAAATGATACAATTATTGAACAAGATGAAAAAGAACACACTTGATGCAGAGAGATATTTCTATGAGGTGAGGTACACAGCAAATTCATCTAGAAATGACTATATACCATAAAACAATGAGTCCTGTATGTTTATATGCACAACTCTGCATTCCCAATCGTGTTTAATCAAATTAAAGCAGCACTCAACAAGAGCCTCTGAAGTTCGAGTTTCTATTAGATGTTCAACTATTGTAAGTTTCTCCGACTCTATTATAACTTTCTTAAATCCTTTCTCCCAAGCAAGAATCAAGCTATGGTAAATGAACCTTCTGTTAGTTGTATTTTACTACTTAGTGTAGAGGCTCTACGTTGTATTTCTGATGGATCGGTTATATGGATCTTATCATGCCATAAAGCTCTATTAAATTGTCAATATACTCATCAATATCCAATAAACACATATCTAACTCATGACTAATAATCCGTTAAAAAACAATAAGACAGATTGGTTATACTTTACAAACACACACACATTGAAAGAGTATAGTTACGTATGCATACAAAAATCTGAAGGTAAATAATCAAGTAATAGTGGTATTTATATGTCAAATTAGGACCAAAAGCCCAACAATTGCATATTGAGGCAAACAAATTACCTTCACAATAGATGTACAAAGAGCAAACAAATAGATGCATAACTTATATTTAATATGTAAGGCATACCAATCTAGACTATATATAAAATTTAATAAGGCATGTAACTGAATGTACTCAATCTAGACTATATATACACGAAAATTTTTATGAAGTATAGAAATCATAAAATCCTATTTACCCCGTATTATACAAATTGACATTTATAAAAACAAATTCTAACACATATATTCAAGGTACAAAGAACACATGTGGCTGCTAAATTATAAATAAACATATGTGAAATGTACATTTACTAAAATAATGAACAACAATAGGAATGTGATGTTGGGTAACAACCCAATAAAATCGAAATTCATACATTTAGTAAACCAAGTCATATATTCGTTGGTTGACTAATCAATACAATAAACCAACAATTCATACATTAGCGAACACTTACTTGACATAGAAAATAGCAAATATTTAACAAATCACGTCAGCTCAATTTGCATAACTAAAAATGAATCAAAATCAACAAAAAAAAAAAGAAATTTACAAGACTAAACAATGTAAGGTTTGTTGGAAAATACAATGGCAAATTAAAATAAAGAATTATATCTTCGATCCCGGTTTCCATCTTTCGGATGTGGATGTGCCAACCAAATTGAGAAGTTCTCCTTATGGAATTTTTCGGTCCAACCTTCAACCAAAACATAAACATATATCAATAGAATATATGTAAGAATACAAAATAATATGAATA
>CATIWQ010115295.1:0-10018 GCA_949673415.1 Euphorbia schlechtendalii | reverse complement strand
GGGAAATGCGGACCAGGCGACAAGTAAGCCTTTTCCAAGCCCCTTCGATAAACAAGTAGAAGATCAGACCATGCGTTTTGGGATTCATAACATGATTTGTGATGCGAAAAATGCGTGAGATGTTTAATGTTATGGCTGCATTCATAAGGAGTTAACATGCCATGATGTGAGATAAATAATACGCTTGTTGATCCATTTGAAACAAATAGGTTAGTCGTTAGGTAAAAATAAGAACAGGTGGAAATGAAAATCCAACACATAGGGTTGGATTTGAAATCTGTACGATGTCTGTGTGACATCGTAACGTGAATGGTGTGTATGAAGTGACCAAATTATCGTGTGGTAATAGGTCAATAGTTTGAGATTTCGTACTATGACTAGATCTTATGGAATGAGGAGGTCAAAATTATTTCTGGTAAGCAATGCGACATACCATGATGAAATGAAAATAATCACTATATGTAGCTATTGAATGAATGATTTGGTTATTTTGCCCAATTAGGGTGGAGTTTCGAATGTCAGTGTGGTTATCGCTATTTGAGGGTATGTGGTGATGTACGAATCATTGCCCCGTGTGGGCGGATGGTTCGGGTATTAAGTGTATACCCTTGAGGATTTGGTAAGGTTTTTCAAATAAGTTCACCCCGTATGGGCTTAGGTTCGGATGTCGGCAGGGACATCACATGATGTAGGAAAAAATGATTTGGGTAGGTATTTGCCCAGTTTAGGCTATGTAGTATGTGGGCTATGATTTGGATGTCGAGTGGACATTTCATAGGTAATGTGTGGGATGTTTTATTTCTCTTCGTGGGCTAAGTGTCGGATGTCAAGTGGACACACGTAGTAAAAGAAAGGTATGTTTGCCCTGTATGGGCTAACAGTCGGATGTCAAGTGGATATCTCGTTGGGAAGGGGTAAGTGATGTTTCATGACTCTAATTGGTTCATGTTATCCTAGGGTAATACGATCTCGAGTGTCATATAACCCTAAGTGTCTATGAAGCTGATTTGGCATGATGATGAGAAGATGTTATGTTACATCATTTTATTATGATGAGTGTGTGCATTTAAGTGTGTGCACTAAGATTCGTGGTTAGCATGACATTTGTACAAAAATAAGTATGTAGCCCATAGCATGCAACGTCCAAACCTAAAACCATATAACTCTCGCGCGTAGGGTTTTTGGCTAGTCTCTATCCTAAGTTTGGTTCAACTTAGGACCACGGGAGTACTAAGGAGTGCACCTGCAAGAAAATACAATGCATGGTCGTTTGCTGGGTAACGCCCTAGGGAAAATGCCTATGGCTTATTTACATGAGGTTTGTAAATGGGTTGTTGATGTAGAAGGTTCTTGTTGCACGAAAATAAACTCCAAGCCTCTCCCCAAATGGGTTCTAACGAGGGAGGTAAATGCGATACGGCAACAAGTGCTCCACCCGCTCAAGTACTATCTTTTCTCAGGGAGGCAGATTAGTACAAGAGAAAGTTTCGCGGTAATAGGGGTACCTTAGACTTAAGGGCTAATCCCTTCTATTGTAATTCGTTATTAGGAATATGTCTTAATTTATGGGATAATGTGATCAATGATTTTCGGCACTTATCCAAAATCTAAAACCTTTAAAAAAGCAAGTTTTTAGAAAAAATCCCCAGCGGAGTAGCCACTGTGAGCGGACGACACAGGGCGATGGGCCGAGAGGCGCGGTCCACCTGGGTGTTTAAGTTGAAAATAAAATGTACCAGGTCAGGGACCCGAAAGGTTTGGATTGAGAAGGCAAAAAATATTTTAGATTGGTCAAACCCGAATCCGCCGTCTCTTAGTGTAGAGTCACCATCTGGATTAGCTCTTTCTAAGAATTAGAGTCTTGTGAGGCTTAACGTTCGGGGGATGGCCCACTGAGACACAGAGATTCGAGTTCGGGATAAATTTCTTATTTCTTATTGGATCACATTATATTACATCTATAGAAAACTGTATTTCTTAATTGTGCATATTCGCACTTATGTCATTTTTCGAGTTATTATGCATGATTCACATATATTTCAAAGCGATAAATCCATCCATAAAGTAGTAAATAAATGCGAAAAGTAAAGATTAAAAATTACAAACCTCGGGGGATGCAACCACCCGCCTAATCTATTAATTACATTTTCCAAAAATAACATTTGCAATACCCTAAGGAAAATAAAATCCTAGACATACATCTAATCTACACCCACAAAGGTTAGCACAAGATATGACACAATATTTACACATATGTTCGATTTGATTTTGAAAAGGCCCGTGTGGCCTATTAAAACATCGACGATTTAAAGTTCTTAGAAATAAAGAAATTTATTTTATTTACAAGTATGTTGATCATTTTTATTTAGTGAAAATGATCACATGTCAAAAGGTGAGGTCTGTTATCTAGGAATAATTTGTATTCCCTTCGTGGGGGTATTCTAACATGAATTTCCATTAATAAAGAAATTATAGATGAAGAAGGAAAATTACAACATTTAGAATTAAGTAAAAATCCTAGGTTCACAGATGAAATCCGAAGAAGAAGTAGTAGACAAGGAGCACGGCAATTCTAGGAACTCAGAGGCTTACCCTTTCGGTATGAATCCACTTCGGCGTATCCTTTCGATCCCCGGGAGCATTCCTCGTCATCTTTTAGTTGTGTATGTGAAGAAAATAAAAATGTTTATATACCTCGAAGATAATTAATCTCGGGTTCTAAATTTATTTTAGACCCGAGAATTTCTGAGGATTTTTGAAGAAAAACATAAAAGAAAGAAAGTTGATTTGAAAATCGTAAAGTTCGGAATCCAAACGTGTTTTGGATTCAAATGATTCAAAGAATTTTTGAAAGAAAATATTTTTCTCGTTGTTATTTCTCGTCAAAATAGAATTTTTCTCTAATATCTGAGCCCCCTTCAATCCAAAATGAACCCTGTATATATAGGGGATTTTCGGGCTCGTTGGAAATTCCAGCGAGCCTTCATGGCTCACTGGAATTTCAGCGAGCCGACGCGCTGGGCTCGTTTGTTCAGCGAGCCCAGTTTAGTTGAGTTTTTTTCGATTTTTTAAATTTATATTTTTTTTAAATTTATTTATTTATTTAATAAATTTTACTAAAATCTTTGTTTTTCAAAATAATTAAAGTCCTTAACATAACTCGGCGACGAGGAATATTCCCATTTAAAGATTTTCATATAATCGAAAATTGTGTGATTCGAGGATAAAAATTCCGAAAAACCATCATCATTGAACGCGCGAGCAGGTACAAAATCCCGTGCTCACATCACTGATATATGTTTATAAATACATAAATCAACATATAATGCAATAAAGTGGATATAACTGATACAAGAAATCTAAGCTAATGCAAGAAATATGAAAAAAAATAAATATATAGGTAGAGCAAGCAATGATCATTTTATTTTTGTTTCTTTACAAAGACAAGAAAATTTCATGTGTATTCCTATCATATTTGTCTGAAGTCCTTGTCAGATCTAGAAACTCTACTAAAACATACAATTTCTTGTTGGTAAGTGAATAAGTATCTGATATGGTAAGTGAAAATATATATTTATAATGGTAAAGTGAATAAATATTAACCTACCATATGACATAGTCAAAGCTTATTAAGCTGCTCCACAACTTTTCCCAAACGTTTAAAGTTCCTGGAAAAATTATAATAAAACGAGCCTTGCACTATCTGAGCCATTGCACTCAGAAAGTACAAAACAAACATAATTACATCAGATATGAAGATATAAAACAATAACCATATTTGGAGAACCACTCATTAAATATTGTCAGATTAGCTGAGTGGACAAGAGAAAAAAATTACTCTTTCAAAATATCGAGCTACTAATATTCATTTGCATTGGATCCCTTGAATAATGGAAGAAAGTGTGAAATTCAAAACACTCCATAAATTTTTTCTACGAGTTCAAATCAATCACCTATATCAGTAATACTCGCTTGGGATTTCGGTTTGATCCTAGGAAGCATCTTAAGCTCAGTTACAAAATACAGTTCCCATAACAAATGCGCAAAATACCTTGCGAACAATCTATAAAGATCACTTTGAATATATCAAAATCATCAGTTCTAACAAAATCAAATAAAATGATACCAGAATGACTAATACTCAGATGCATACCTAAACTAAGAAGAAAAGAACAAAGAACTCCAAATAACTGAGGTAAAAAGTGCACTCAATATATGCTAAGAGGTGGAAACGCTGAAAATATAATCATAGATAATTTACAAAGTAGTAAGCAAGCTATATGGATAGTTTGATCTTTCACAATAAATTCTTGGCATAAAAGTTCAAATCATGCCAGTGTCTCTCTTAGACGAGAAAATAGTTTGTAATTGTATCCAGATATATCAAATGATATAGAATTAGAATGCAACTTACTTTCTTTGCATAAGAAAGCATATCCCATAAACTACAGAACATTTCCAACAATTCAACTGTGCTTGCATATATAAGACTAAATATGGACCTGCTAGTCCCACAATTTGGTCCAAGTAGCAATCCAACTAGACTTGCTACATCAAACCAGAAAATGTTATATTAAGTGTTGACACATCAACTTCCATTCCTGCTGTGTTTCATACAATGGCATGAAAATTACCTTTGGATGCCACAGAAATAGAACTCAGAGGCATCTTAGATATTGATGACATGCCACTGCTTGGCGGAACCACGTGATTCATGACTTGTGTATTTTTCTCAATCGATATACTATAACCATGGGAGAAACAATTGTTAGGTACAATGATAAGGATTAATATATGAAGGATAATATGCAAGTAGGCACCACTAATTACATCTACTTGACAACAGGTGTAAATCATACCTCGCACAATTTAAGATAGAAGAGAGTATACATATGTAATATATGATAAGAGGCAATATACCATAAAATGCTCAAACAATTAAGAACAACTGAAGTAAACATAAATCGAAGTCAAATTTAGTCATAAGGAAATGGCACAAATACATGATCACATAGTTTATGGTTACATTCTTAGCCAAGTCCGATGCACAAATAAAATACACGAGCAACTAACATTAGTATCAACAAACTTGAATTTGCTTATATAGAAAATTAATTGTACCAATTGACAACACACGAGACAGAAATTACAGAACGTATTTTAAAGACTCCAAACTTTGTACTGAGCTCTTCTGAAAAACATAGAAAATAAGGAATGGTAATTAATAAATAGGGATTTGAAGAAAATTAAGAAACGTCCTTAAGGAACTATCAACCCTAAACATAACATAAACTAATTATATAAACCTAAACTTAATTAATTGAGATAAATTGAAAACAAACCTGAGTCTGTTGTGTTGGTGTGTCCTAGTTCATAGGCATTGGTTCTTAATAATTTATGATAACTTGTATAACATTTGTTGTCTCATATTAATAAAGGCAATGAGCCTACTGCATTTATATCTTGTGCTATAATATGAGTAGGGTATCCGCTGATTATAAATTATAAAACTGTCCCAAATCTGTTCAGTCATGGGAATGATTAGAACTAAAGATTTGCATGTTAGATGGTCTATATAGTAATGGATTTACTATGTCGCATGTTCAAGAGATCATGAACATGGGCACATGTCGTGGACATGGGCTCAACCGATCCATACTAAGTAGGTCTTGATTATCCTTAGACTTAATTGCAATGTACTAGTAACCTGGAATTGGGTAATCTATGGTATACACTTAACGGGTCATTAATTATTGGATTACAAGTATGGGTATGCTCAGTTTATTTCATGAACATGTTATTAGAAGTGTTGTAGTTTAAGGATTGTCATTTCAGTTTGAGAAATTGAAAGACATGGCGCCGGTGCTGATGAACCATAATAGATGGTGATAATTATCATGCCTTGTTCATCAGCTAGATGTCGAGAGCAAAGGATTTTGCAAGATAACTACTGGATTCAGTATCTAAATTAGACAGTTGTATTCTATCCCAATTGGGGGTTGCAATGGTTTGTTAGAATTCGCTTACAGTATATGGGTAAAGCCCATTGCCAATCTATGGACAGACCCAAAGGATCGTGCGCTTAGAATCACTGATTCAGGATTTATTGTACATATAATGTTACAAGACATGACGAAGAAGTGATTATTAATTAATTGACATATCAAGTCAATGTAATTGAATAATCAATGTAACTCCAATAAATTAATTTAGTTAATGGTATAATATAATATAATTTATATTATTCATTAAAGTTAAATTAAGTTAATCAAATGTATTTACACATGGTATTTGTTTGATTAACAATCAAATAAATTCATATGTGAAATAATTTAATTGAATAAGTTTATTCAATAAAATTTGCATACTAAAATAATTTGTTAATTACTTTAGTTAATTAAATTTAATTTGTAGTATGACAATCATTTGATTAAATTGCATTGTTTTAATTTTACCTATGAGTTAAGCTGTGAATTATAAATAATGTCAATTAGAAATTATTTAAAGAATTAAACTTGATGGTTTAATTGTTAAATTAAGTTTCTATTATGTCAAATTTATAATTAAATTAAACATAATTCTAATCAACTAATTAGAATTAAATAGAATAAAAATAAAACAAAAGAAACCCTAATTCTATATATAAAGGAAATGCAGCCAAAAGGAAGAGGAGCAGCCACATTCACGTTTAAGGTTAAGAAAAAGAATTGAGGTTCTTGGAATTTTTTTTGGATTATTCTTCATCTTCTTCGGCTAGCACCGGTCCTGATTCGAGAAGGGTTCATGCACGTGATCTTGGAGGGCTTTCGTTTTGACAGCCTCGTCTACATCAACTCCTTTAAGAGACATTCGCTGTGATGTTTATATGCTTTAATCTCACGGATTTAAAATTTCATTGTATGGTATTTGATAAAAGCTCCTCCTGTATTTGAGAAATTCAATCGGTTTCCACCTTTGTGATTGAATATCGATGACAAATCCCTTCAATTAGTATCCGAGCGGGTTTCTTTCGAATTCATATGATGATTGGAATAGCCTATGGAATTTTTTTAGTTCATGGGTTTTGTTATTTTTTCCCCTGAGTTTTTGCAAGATAATAAAACTGATTTATATTCTTGATGATTATGTTCATGCTTGGTGTTAAAATTTGTTTTAATTTGATTAAATTAAACATACAGATTTTAATTAAATAATAAAAAAATAAAGTTTTAATTTTTCCGATCGTCGGAGCACGGCGGCTCCACCGCGCAACAGGCAGCAGCTCTCTTGCGAGAGAGCTGCTGCTGTTGGCAGCAAACGTTGCGCAAGCAACAACTCCTTGTGGAGTTGCTGGCATTGTGCAGCACTTGCATATTGGAGCAACTCCGCAAGGAGCTGCTGCCACAGCCTCGGCAGGCTGTTCGGGACAGCCTGCCACTGATTTCAGGGTTCGGGTTTTTCAATTTATTTGTTTTAAGTTTGATATTTTCCACGTTATATTTAATTTCATAAAATCCTTTTTTGATTAAACGGTGGATTGGATCGTTTTGTTCAAATTAAAATTTATTTTGGGTACATTACGCCATAGATGGTCTATCGCAACAACAAAAAGATGTTGCCTAAAGTGCCAAAAATGTTGCGAAAGCACTT
Source organism: Euphorbia schlechtendalii (assembly GCA_949673415.1). Lineage (NCBI taxonomy): Eukaryota > Viridiplantae > Streptophyta > Magnoliopsida > Malpighiales > Euphorbiaceae > Euphorbia > Euphorbia schlechtendalii. The sequence continues at coordinate 2,389 of CATIWQ010115295.1, read as the reverse complement.
GTCGCAACACTTTTCCGTGAAAAAAACGGTTGGTGATGCTTCCCATGCGAAAAGTTGTTTTTGCAACACAATTTTTTTTTTTGCAACACTTAAAAATGTGTTGCGACAAGTGACTTTTCTCAACACTTTTTTAGCTCTTGCAACAATCTCTGTTGTGTTGCGAAAAAAACCAGTCACCGTCAACGTTAATGTCTGTTAGTTTTTTTCGTAACACTTTTGTTGTTTTTTCGCAACACTTTGCTCATAACACTTTTAGCATATTTGCAACACCATGTCCAGTTTTCGCAACACTTTTTTAAAACACTTGGTTGCATTTGAAACACTTTTTGCCCTTATTGCAACACATTTGTAAAACACTTAATTGATGCCATCATTCAAAAAAAATTATTTTTTTGTATAATTGATAATGCATAATATTTGATTGTATACAAATTCAAACGAGAACTAAAAAATACATAATTCTATACAAACTAAAAATAACGCTACTAAAAATATATAGTGTTTCCAATTTACATTTTTCATCCACCATTCTTCATTCAATATATTCATATAGACTTCTCTTTCTATCACCTTTTTTTTCAAACTTTAGCTATTCACCTCACTGTCTAACCGTTTCTCAGCTGCTGTGGCCATCAACTAGTCAAACTTTTCGGTCTTTCCCAGCAAGAGTTCAATCTACTAACAAACAAATTCATGTTGGTCATTTTCTCTAACTCGGTGTATGCTATTTACATGTGCTATAATAAGTATTGATTCATAAGTGAGCATGAGACTGGGGAACTGAAAAAATATAATCAAGTAACCTATGAAAAGAAAAATATAACACAACTGCAGCATAAGAAAAAGATTAAACAAAAGCACAGTAATTTGTTAAACTAGTTCTTTCAATATATGCAGCTTTAGAGTTATAGGTCACTAATGTCATTCATTTAACTAAAACCAGATGGTGAAAAAGAGGTGCTAAAGGAGTTCTACTTAATAGAAAAATGAAGATAAAACTGAACGATGACAATGCATCCATGTATTGATTCCTCCTCTCGGCCTAATAATTCTCTACAAACATTAATGCTTCAAACTGTATCAACCTATAATATTAAAGGCAATGTAAAAAAACCATTGAAAAAAACTATGGTTTCTTTTCATAGTTCTGAAATTCTATGTCAAACTACTAAAACTTAAATCCCAACTTTATTTACCATTCCGATGCAAAGATTTGGATCACAAGATTTTCTCAAGATATCGCATGCCATGCTATAAAGAGCGAAATTAAAATGAAGGACAAGAAAGAAAAGAAAGACAAAAAAGACAAGAAAGACAAGAAGGATAAAAAAGATAAGAAGAAAAAGAAAGAAAAAAAGTCCGAGTGTCAGAAGAAAGACAAGAATAAGAAAGGTATCAGCAGCAGTGACAATGATTAGAGGCAAGCATTTCTTATTATTGGCTTAATTACATATATACATGACTTTATTATGTTACACAATGTTTGATATCTTTTTTTTTCTTTCTACTTAGTGTTCACAGAATAGATGAATAAAGTAAGCCTAGAGACAGGCTGCCAATAATATCTACGAAGAAATGAATACGAAGAAAGAAAAGAAAAGACAAGACAAGCGGAAAGAAACATGATGCAAACATACCTAAATAAGAGTTTTGAAGATTGCACCCGTGTCCAAATACGAGTCACCAAAGTTGAATATTGTTGGAAAATTGCAACTCCCTAAACCAAATGTTGAATTACAAACTGAAGCAAAACTTAAAAAAAGAATATAAATAGCTATTGGAGAGACCATAGTATTTGGCAGCTAGAGAGATCAAAGTAGTTACTTCGAAATGATTATATGTAACGATAATTAAACATGTCAATATATTGTGGCTAGTTTTTATTGTCTTCATCTGTGATTAAATTTATATATTTGTCTTATTAATTGGATTTGAAAGTTATATTCATGGAATTAACAATAGAAGGGATCAATCAAGCCTTCAATATTCCTGTAAACTAAAACCCAAATAGAAAGTGATGCACAGAAAAACAAAAATAATATATATTTAAACGAAAATTTTGTTTTGTATAAGATTGAATTTGTTAAGTTAAGCTATTCGTTCTAGATGAATTCATCGATTATCTCATTGAATTTTTCAACAGAAATTCAAGACTATGAATTCGATCCCTCTTAGTTACTGTTTTAGGATTTTTTTGCCAAAGCTATGACTCAAAACCATGATTTCTACTCTAGATAAGCGAGCCTTCATTTGTGAAGCAGTAAATTTTTGTGCATAAAACTTCTATTAGCCAACTCGGAGGATATTGTTACAGATTCCCCCCTTGGTGATCGACTCACTCTCTTCATCAACTGTCCATTCCCCATCAACAATGAATTTAATCTGCATT
>CATIWQ010115289.1:0-39978 GCA_949673415.1 Euphorbia schlechtendalii | reverse complement strand
GATACCAGTTGTTGGGGAATAAACGTGGTAATTCCCGTACTACCAGATTAATGGAATGCGAAAAAATAATAGTGGAAAAATAACACAATATTTGATGACGGAGTTCGGCCAATTTCGCCTACCTCTTCGGAGCTGCTGCAGACTTTATTTATAGAGAAAGTTACACAGTGCTTACAAAACTCTCACCTCACACCCAATTATCCCCGAGAATTTTTAGAGAAATTCTTTTAAAGAAAACCCTTAATAGATATAATCAAAGGCGCAAAAATTACTAGACTTAATTTTTGCTTGACCCGCTTTTGATCTTCCTCTCTACTAATTTTTCTCTAACTCTTCAAATGCTCTCAAGCTCTCAAATTTGTGATGATCATTTGCTTTACAATTCATCCTTATTATAATGAAATGTTGAAGCATAGAGACAAAACAACTTTCGGTGATGGCTCCCAAAAATCAACTTTCGGTGGCTTTCGGTTACTTTCGGTGATGGGTCCCGAAAAAACAACTTTCGGTGGCCCCACGTGTGGACTTTCATAACACAATGCATGTTCAATGCGCATAATATTGATTAAGATGTATATAGTTTTTTGCATAGTCAGTTGATCAAATTTTTTTTTACATTCGATCACTAGTATTATATTACTCGTTTCGATTTTTATTTTTGTTACTTTATTTAGCATTATCGTTAAAATTAAAAAAATAAAAAAATTTTTAGATTATTGAAATGAAGGATAAAAGTTTCTATTTGTTAATTACAACCTAGTATTATCATAAATAATAAATTCACTCTCAATTAAAACATTAATAATTATAAGATAAAAATGATGAAAATAAATTGTAAATAAACAATTGAAGGAAAATTTCAAGGAGTTTCTAGAATAACTAGAGGGAGGATAAATAACAAAAGACATTGGTGGATGTATCAAGTTGTCCCAAAAAAACTTGTTATCCTTGAACTTTAAAAATGATCCTGTAGTTACTTCAGCTTTAAGAAAATGCACTACTTTGCATCCTAGACGTCATTTGTCACCTTTCGATTTGAGAGAGAAAATAAAAAAAAATAAAATATTTGAATAGTCAAACTAACCAAATTTTTACATGTGATTTTCATGAGCAGATTATTATATTTTTTAAAAGTTGAGGTATCTACAAGATTTTAGAGTGAACGAAACAATAGATATATGTATCATGTACTTAATTAAATGGGCAAACAATATATGTAAATGCTCATAGAGTGAACGAAACATGTGTGTATCATGTATCAACATCTAAAATTAAATAATAAATATTTTTCGAGCCTTCAGTTTTGTTTATTACTTCTTGAATAAAGAAAGTACAATAGTGACGTAGATTATAGTTATTTGATTAAAATAGTACAACAATAATTTTCTTTACTCGTAAGTACTTTTTTTAACTTGACCAAAAGAAATCTCAGAAGCTGAACAAATATGTTACCAATTTTATGTTAGGAATAACAACAACACTAAAATAATAAATGAGTGATGGCTTAACATTTCGACACTTAAATGAGGATCACCTGGCTTGGTGGTTCAACCTCCCTTCCAAAGTGAAGCAATATTGTACAAGGAGGTTCTAGATTTGAATTTCAGGTTCCTTAATGTTAAAGTCCTTGATAGCTTAAAATATTAAGGTATAAGCCAGTATTTAATTTAGTAGTTGAACTACTACAATTCAATAATTTAGTAGTTAAAAAGCAACCTTATTTTTATTTCTTATTGATCTTTATCTGAACCTAATCTAACTAATTGTTTATTACAATTGATGTTATTTTCATAAGATAATTATAATAATGTTTTTATATGCATAATTGTTATATATAATAAGATGTTGAAACTAATGTACATTGTTTAGAATTAGGAGAAACAAAATCTCCAAGAGAATTCAAATTCAGAAATAGGAAATGATTAGTTGGCGTCTAACTTTTCAAAAAGTGTGAAGATAGTAAAATTTTTTAAGCAACATGAAAGATTGGTGTGAGAAAGTGTTTCTCACGCGACTATTTTCAGATGTTGATCTTGTGTAGTTCGTATTGTGTGGTGGTCGGTATCAGAAAGGAAAGGGATCAGCAGTAAATGACATCATTTCCTAGTTTTTAGGCAACAAACCAATCAACTTCAATAGCAACAATTTCAGGAAACACAGAAATGGAAGTAGCATAAATAGACTTTACTATTTACCATGTATACGGCATGTTCATGTATAAAAGGGGTCATGTAGCTACAGTTTATAATCAATTAAAAATACACAATTTAGTCAATAATTTGTCTCAAATATAAACACTTTCTGTCATGGTATCAAAGCGGGTTCCGATTGGACTAAATCGGGACTGAGAGCTTCATCATTAGCCAACCCATCATCGAAAAATCTTCGCTACCATGTCCGAAGAAGACAATGAAATGTCAACAAATACTACACCACCCCAATTTACTCCTGCTACCAAGTCTAACGACTGCAGCAAATCTAAGCAAACTGGAGTTAGCAGCGATGAGCTAACATTCCAGATTGCTAATCTCCTGAAAACAACCTTAGCCTCAATAATCAGAGCCAAAAACAGACTCTGTCAGACAGCCTTACCCTCAATATCAAGCTCAACAGCCAAACTATGCTCTTTGGGGGCGTATGATCAAAGTAGCAACAGGGGAAAATTGAAAAGCCTCCTTAATCACCTCACTAGAATTTCAGAACCAACTATTGGGGATGAAAATTTCGATAGATAGGAACAAAACGATCTCATCGTTTTCAGCTGGCTCATAAAGAATATCGAGCCTCAAATTGCAGCCAACTTAACCGAATTACTAACCGCAAAATCACTATGGAGCACTTTGGCCACCACTTATAGTGCTGGAAGGGACAAGCTACAAACATACAATCTTCAAACAAAGATAAATAATATGAAACAAAATGTAGCAAGTCTAGAAGACTTTTGGATCAACTTATAAGGGGTATGGGGTGAAATCGACAGGTAAGAACCGAATCCCATGACCTAAAGAAAGGACATCGCGACCTACAACCAAATTAGAAAGGAGCATAAACTATTTCAATTTCTAAATGGAATTGATTTAAACTACAATCAAATAAAGAGGGAGATTCTCAAGCAAGATCACTTACCCTCACCAGTACTTGCATATGCTACTGTACTGAAAGAGGCCGCGAGACTCAGTATATTGGAATTTTCAGAAAATCTCCCACAATAAGGAATAGGCGAAGGTTTAGCGGTGACCGGAAATGAGGTAATCGAACTGTCAATCTCCGGACAAAAGAAAAACCCAGGGAAGAGAGGACTTAAAGTGGATAAATCAAAGCTTAAATGCAGTCATTGTGGAGGAACGAAACATACCAAGGATACGTGTTTCAAAATACATGGTTACCCGGAATGGTGGAGCAATGGCCACAAAAAGGCACAAGGGAACTCTGGTAAGGTCATCGCCATAGTGAGCAGTGCCGGAGTAGCCACCAGTAGCGGTGGTAGCGACCTAAGGAGAGAAGAAGGGGAAATCCACTTGGCAGTTAGGGTTGAGCAAGAGCACATAGGTAAAAGCTATGATTTTATAAAGGATGACCAAACCCTTAAAACACCTTCTCCTTTTAAAGCCAACCAGAATGACCCAAGCCCAAACAGAATTGCAAATTATTTTTTTGCCCAAAATCAACTCTGTCAACTAAACTCAAATTTCCTTGCTGAGCCCACTCCTCCTTTTAAAGCCAATCGAAATAACCCAAGCCCAAATAAAAGTGCAAATTATTTTTGTTTTCAAAACCCACTCTACCAACTAAACCCGTTTCATATCTATGTGAAACCAAGCCCAAAACAACCTTTTCACAACAAGCCAAGCCCATTTTCAATATCACAACCCCACTTCAAAGCCCAAAACAAACCCAACCCAATCGCAAGCCTTGGTAAATTCAGCCATAATGCTAAAACAACATCATGGATCTTTGATTGTGGTACCACCGACACTATGACCTTTGACCCAAATGATCTTAAATTTCAAACAAAGGCCTTGAAGAGCTTAGTAAAAGCCACTAATGGAGAAGTAATTAATGTCGAAGGAGTGGGAACAATCAAAATTTTTCCACATTAAAACTGTCAAATTGTCTCTATGTTCCAACTTTATCACATAAATAATTGTCTATTAGTCATGTTAAAAAAGAACTGAATTGTACTATACTCATGAATCCAACTTTCTGTATACTGCAAGACATCGGGACATGAATGATTATTGGGCGTGGCACTGAACGTCAAGGGCTGTATTATGTGGATGAAGTAACTCAACATGGTATTGCAACTTTTGCACATGGTACTACAAACAGAGAAGCTTGGTTATTGCACAAGAGGTTGTGACATCCATCCACGGGTTATTTACATATTCTATTTCCTAAAAATTTCAATAATAAACACACCATTGCAATGTGAAACCTACATTTTAGCAAAAATTCATCGACAAAACCTTCAAATCCAATAATACGAAAGTTCATTCACCATTTATGTTAGTTCATTTCGATGTATGGGGACCATGACCCATTGTTGGGGGATAAAACTTTCGTTATTCTTTGCTTTTTTTTTATCTATGATTGCACTTGAATGCCGTGGTTTTATTTTTTGAAAAACAAAACCGAAGTCACAGATAAATTCATCCAATTTTACACCATGATTCAAACCCAATTTTACAAAACCATACAAACCTTAAGATCCAACAATGGGGGGCATTCTTAAACACTAATTTGAAATCCTTCTTTAAAGAAAAAGGGTTAGTTCATCAAACCACTTGCCCTCACTCACCGGAACAAAATGACATTTCCAAAAGGAAAAATCGAATCCTCCTTGAAATGACCTGAGCACTCCTTATCAAGTCTTAAGTAACAAAAACTTTTTGGCCTGAAGCAATTGCAACTTCAGTCTATCTCCTAAACAGACTTCCAAATAAAATTCTTGATCTTTAAACTTCGATCCAAACTCTAGCCAAACATGTCAAAATACCACCACCCCTAACCCTCTAACCCCGATCTTTGGTTGCTTAGTGTTTATTCACATTCCCAAAAGTGAAAGAACCAAACTTGACCCTTGTGAGGAAAAATGTATCTTTGTTGGATACGGAATAAACCAAAAGGGATACTAATATTATAATCCAAAAACTCGATGCATACACACCACTATAAATTGTAATTTCCTAGAAACCGAGTTCTTCTACAATACCCAACTTAGCTGTCAGGGGGAGAAAGAAGCAATTGAAATTCTTAGTTGGTTAACAACGATTCCACAAACACAAGATGAAACCATCAAGCAAGACAACATCAATGTTGGTGAAACCTCTGACACCTTAATACATCCCATAGAGCTTAATGCCTCATATATTAATCATCCAAACCTGATGACCGCGATAAGAGAAACTAAACTTGAGAATAGTCTTGTAAGTCTTTTATTTTTTTACTAACCATGGTGATAATGAAGAGATGGTAATTGAAGATTTATCATGGGAAAATAAACAAACATTGCCCCTCAGGAGAAACAGAGGTATCCCTCCCAACAGATATTCTCCGGAGCCCATAAAGTGAGGGTCAAGATACCCTATAGCCAACATAATAATGGGGAATTTATCCAATGAAGCAAAGGCTTCTGGTACGGCCTTATGTGAAGAAGACACTCCAAAAATAATTGAAGAAGCAATGTCATAAAAAAGGTGGACAATGGCGATGCAAGATGAAATGGATGCTCTTAACAAAACTAACACATGGGATAAGTGTAGCCTTCCTCCAAGAAAGAAAGTAGTAGGATGTTGATGGGTATATACTATTAAACATAAGCCAAATGGAATCATTGAAAGATACAAAGCCCTTTTGGTAGCAAAGGGGTACACCTAGACCTATGGCATCGATTACTCGAAGGTTTTTTCCGCTGTGGTAAAAATGGATACTTTCAGAGTATTATTCTCTGTAGTAGCAATGGGTGACCTCTTCATCAATTCGATGTTAAAAATGCCTTCCTACATGGGGATCTAAAAGAAGAAGTTTACATGGAAGCACCACCAGGATTTCAAAAAGGTTTTAAGGGAGGAGAGGTATGTAGATTAAAGAAGTCTTTTTATGGTCTCAAACAATCACCTAGAGCATGGTTTGGAAGATTCATCATAGCCATGAAAGGATATGAGTACAACAAAGCAATTCAGATCATACTCTATTCTTGAAAAGAAGAGGTGAACTCACATGCTTGATAATATATGTTAACGACATGATCATCACAGGGAATGATGAAAAAGAAATCATTAAGCTAAGAAAGAACTTATTCTCTGAATTTGAAATGAAAGACCTTGGGAGGTTAAAGTACTTTCTTGGAATTGAAGTACTAAGATCTAAACGTGGAATTTTCATATGCCAAAAGAAGTACATCTTAGACTTGCTAGTGGAAACATGAATTATTGACTGCAATCCCAGCGATAAATAGATGGTAGTCAATCATGGATTGAGAATGCTGGAAGGAGCTGAGAACGCAAATAAAGAGAGGTATCAATGATTGGTAAGTAAACTGATTTATCTATCTCATACTCGACCAAATATCTCATACGTTATAGGAATAGTCAACCAATTCATGCACCGACCATAGACAAGTCACATGGAAGCTGTACAGAGAATCATAGGGTACCTCAAAGGGATAAATGGATATGGTGTGCTATTAAAAAACCATGGCTATATGGCTATTAAAGCATATGCAGATGCATATTGGGTAGGAAATCCAATAGATCTAAAATCTACATTAGGCTACTGTGAGCGGCCGACACGGAGCAGTGGGCCGAGAGCGCGCGATGTCCTATAGGCGCGGTCCACCGGGGTGTTTTGAAAACAGATGAAGGAAAGCACCGGGTCTGGGACCCAGAAAAGAAAGTTAAAAAGAGAAAAAGGCGAAAACGTTTAAGATCGGTTCGAACCCGAATCCGCCTTCTCTCAGTGTGGAGTCGCCACCTGGATTAGCTCTTTCCAGAAATTAGAGTCCTGTGAGGCTTAATGTCCGGGGGACGGCCCACCAAGACACAGAGATTCGGGTCCGGGATAAGTTGCTTATTTCTTAAGTGATCACAATATATTACATCTACAGAAAACCGTTTTCTTTTAATTGTGCATATTCACGCTCATGTCATTTTTTGGAGTTAAATGCATGATTCACGTATTGCGAAATGATAAAACCTTCACAAAAACGGAAAAATAAATCATCCACAAAAACTGTAAGTAAATGCGGAAAATAAAATTACAAGACTTCAAAAATCAAAGGATGCAACCGCCCGCTAACCTATTAATTACATTTCCCATAAAATATGTGCAATACCCGAAGGAAAATAAATCCTAAACATGCATCTAGCCTGCATCCACAAAGGTTAGCACAGGGGATATATCACGTATACTCGATTTGATTTTGATGAGGCCCGTGTGGCCTAATTAAAACATCGACGATTTAAAGTTGTTAATTTAAATAAAAACAGTTCATTTTTATTTACATGTATGTGGGTCAATTTTATTAGTGAAAATGACCGCATGGCAAGTAATGAGGTCTGTTATCCGGGAATATATTTTAATTCCCTTCGTTGGGGTATTGTAATACAGAAGTTAAAAAGAAATAAAAGAAGAAGAAGGAGAATTACAACATTATTTACAATAAAATAAAATAACTCTTAGGTTAAAAATAAAAATTAAAAAGAAAAGAAGATGAACATGGGATTTGCAGTTCTAAGAACTCAGAGGCTTTACCCTTTTGGCGTGAATCCACTTCGGCGTGTCCGTTAGATCTCCGGGAGCGTTCCTCGTTCATTTTTGTAGTTTAGGTGATTTAATGTGAAAAGGTTGATATAAAAAAATCCAAAAATCTCCGTTTAATTCTTGGATTTTTAATGTAATTTAATTAAAAAAAGATTGTTTTGTAGGAAAATAAAGTGTTTATTTATCCAAAAGATAATCAGACTCGGGTTCTAAATTGGTTTTAGACCCGAGAATATCAGAGGATTTAAGAAGAAAAGATGAAGAAATTTGGGATCCGAAAGTGTTTCTTGATCCGATAAAAAAGTTAGAATAAAGTAATAAAAAAATGTTTTTAATTTTTGTTCTGAAAGAGAGGATTTTTCTCTCTAAATTTTCCATCTCTTTGTACTGAAAAAGACCCGACTAATTATAGATGAAAAAGTCTCGAAAAATCCAACACAAAGAGCCTCGCACGCGAGGGGTCTCGCGTGCGAGACTCCCTCGCGAGGCCTCGCGGTGTCTCCCGCGAGGGTGCTTCCTCGTGAGGCTGCCTCGCGCAGCCTCGCGAGGGCTGCTCACGGGGGCTGCTCGCGAGGCCGCCTCGCGAGGGTCGCTTGCGAGGGTGCCTCATCACGAGGCTGCCTCGCGAGGGCTGCTCGCGAGACCGCCTCCTCGCGAGGCTGCCTCGCGTAACCTCACGAGGGCTGCTTGCGAGGGTGCCTCCTCGCGAGCGCTGCTCAGGAGGCCGCCTCCTCGCGAGGTTGCCTCGCGCAGCCTCGCGAGGGCTGCTCGCGAGGGTGCCTCATCGTGAGGCTGCCTCGCGAGGGCTGCTCGCGAGGTCGCTCCTCGCGAGGCTGGTTCGCGCAGTCTCGTGAGGGCTGCTCGCGAGGCCGCCTCCTCACGAGGAAGCCTCGTGAGAGCTGCCTGGCGCAGCCTCGCGAGGGCTGCTCGTGAGGCTGTGTCCTCGCGAGGCTGCCTCGCTCAGCTTCGCGAGGGCTGCTCGCGAGGCAGTTTCCTCGCGAGGCTGCCTCGTGCAGCCTCATGAGGGCTTCTCGCGAGGCCGCCTCCTCGCGAGGCTGCCTCTCGAGGGCTGCTCGTGAGGCTACCTCGCGATCGGGACTACGTCTCTGACATTTTTTTTTAATTTTATATATATATATATATAGTTAAATAATTTAAAACGTCCGAGGCGGATTCCCATATGAAGATCGTCGGATGGTCGAAAATCGTGTGATTCGAGGTTAAATTTCCCGAAAAGCCATCATCATTGAACGCGCGAGCTGGTACAAAATCCCGTGCTCACAAAGTGAAAGCTAAAGTTAATCAAACTATATCCACTCTTTAATGGGAGTTGTCAATTCCCGCAATTCCTGCATCTACTTTGAATTCGGTCTCGACTAGTATAGAACCTCCGCTAGGATGCTATTCTTTATGAATTTTGAATGAAAGAATGTTGAAGAACAAAAAATTTCATTGATAAGTGCTTTGCAATTACACTCATACAACAAATGCTCGAATTTGTGTACAAAAATAGTGATCGAAATAGGAATCAAATCACTTATACATTTTTCTCGCTAAGTCTTTGAATGTAGCAAAATCTAGATATTTTCACTCTCTATCTATACACGCATACTATCATTCAATGCCTTCTATTCATGCCATACCATGCATGTCCCTATGCCACAAAAATGGTTAGATTTGAACCCTATTTATAGAGTACAAAGGGTTGCGTCTATCCAAACGAAGAGTAGTGTCCATTGGCGAAGAGTTGCATCACTTCATTTTGATAGGATGCAAAGATTCATCCTCATCCACAAATGAAACGTACCTTTTCATGATTAGTTGACTTCCAAAGGGTATCTTTTCAGTTGGCGATTGATGGCGGTTGATCGTTATTATCCAACTTTTGGTATTTGAAAAGAGATAACCCTTAACCATCACAAGTCATGATCATGAACATTGGTTGGTAGTTTTCTGTTTATGAAGAGTGACAAGTCGCAACCGCGAATAGGTGTCATGATCGTGAAATGCTATTTCTTCATGATTCTTCTTTACAACTTTGTCGATCTTTGACAACTTCGATCCTAAGCCAAATCCTTGTGTTCCACACATCTTTTTACACCTTTTTCACTCTTTTTCCATAGAATTCAACTTTTGTTCATTTTACTCCCAAGATTTACCTAGTATCTACACTTGCATAAAAAACAACTATATATCACTTGAAATCTTTTATATGAAGTATAAAATGAAACAAAACCATATCTTTTTATGATTGCAAATGTCATGATAATAAGTTTTAATATACACTTATTTGTTGGAAACTTTCTGCTTGCGAAGAATAACAAGTCACGACCGCGAATGGGTGTCACGATCGTGAAATGTGTTTTTCTTCATGTTTCTTCTTTGCAACTTTACCAATCTTTGACAACTTAGATCATTGGCCATGTCCTTATGTTCCACGCATCTTTTTGCACCTTTTTACTCTTTTTACATAGAATTCCATCTTTGATCATTTTACTCCCAAGATTCACCTAGTTTCTGCATTTGCATGAAAACAACTACATACCACGTGAAATCTTTTATATGAAGTATAAAATGACTCTAAACCATATTGTTTTATAATTGAAAATATAATGATAATAAGTGTAATTCTACACTTATCAAACATCCCTAACAAAATGATACTTAACTTTATATGCTTGGATTTGCTATGAAACCTTTGATCCTTAGCTAATGCTATAGCAGATTGACTATCACTATTTATCTCAACTAGAGCATTTGCAAAAAGAACATAAAGATGATTCATGAATCTTCTTAACCATATCGCTTCTTGGACTGTAGAAGTGTATGACACATACTCTACATCCATCATGGATAGGGTGACACAAGTTTATTTCTTACTACTCCATGTTATTGAAATATTAGCTAGCAAGAACACATAACCAGAAGTGGATTTTCTCTCATCCATGTCTCCAACATAATATACATTAGGCTACCCACACCACTTACGTAGGGAACATTGCTCCTTTTTTTCAATTTCTCGTTGTGTTTTAGGACACATGTCAATGCTATGGGTTACTCCCTTAGCCATTGGGCTATCTACGGGCTTACAACTACTCATACTAAAACGATGAAGAACTTTGTTGATGTATGTCTCTTGAGACAAGATCAGTAACATCTTTGAATGATCTCTTGAAATTTTACTTCCAATAATATAAGCCGCTTCTCCCATATCTTTCATCTCAAAACTTAAGGTTAACCAAGCTTTGATTTGGTTCACATATCATATGTCATTTCTAGCTATTACACTGTCATCTACGTATAATGACATAATCACAAATCTATATCCAAAACTTTTTGTATAAACACAATAGTCTTCTTTAATCATTTTGAAGCCATTCGACATCGTCACATTATGAAATCGAAGGTACCATTGTTTAGAATATTATATTAGGCCATAAATTGATCTCATCATTTACAAACCTTTTGTTAACTTCCCTTTTCAAGAAACCTATTGGTTGTTCCATGTAAATTTCTTCATCTAATTCTCCATTGAGAAAAGCAGTCTTGACATCCATTTGATCTAGTTTTAGGTTTAGACTTTCTACAATAGCTAAAATTAATCTAAAGGACATGAACCTCAAAATAGATGAGAAAGTTTCATCATAATCAATCCATTCATGTTGTGTATAGCCCTTAGCAACCAGGCGAACCTTATATCTTTTGATACTTTCATCAGCCTTACCTTGATCTTGAGAACCCATTTGTTCCCAATAGCCTTTCTTCCCTTTCGAAAATTAACAAGTACGTAAACTTTATTTGATTTCATGGAAGCCATTTCATCTTCCATTGCCTTTATCCATTTATCTTTTGCGAGATATGAGAGAGCCTCCTTTTAATTTTTAGGCTCATCATCTTCTTCCGGAGTGGCCAAAAAAGCCATGCCTTCCATTTCAAATGGATGACATTCAACTTTTTTTTATCTTTTGGACCTACGTAGTTCTGAATCTTGATAAAAATATCTCATATATTCATCGTAATTTGGTATACTCCCACTTGGACTATGTTCTATACTCTCACTAAAGTTTGGATCCAAATTACCACTAAGAATTAAAGTTTAATCTAGACCTTGAACTTGATCATTTGTAACATTTTTTGAGGTTTTCGAACATTTTCACGAGTCTCAAAATTTCTCCCACTCAAATGGAGAGATTCGTTATTTTTTAATTCTTCATAAAGTGGTAAATCATGATCCACCTCACCTAATTAAGAAACTTATTCTCTAAGAAGACAACATCACATGATTTGAGTTTTATCACTCTTCCATCTTCATTTTCTCCTAAGACATATCCTTTTGATATGTCTAGATACCTTATAACGATGCACCTTTTGCCTCTAGAGCCTAGTTTCCCATACTTGCTCGAGGTATCATGCGCGAAAACGATGGAACCCCATGGTTTGAGGTTACTTAAATAAGGTTTTCGACCCATCCACAATTTATAAGGAGTGGAGGTAATAGATTTAGAGGGCACTCGATTAAGAACATATGTGGGTATTAGCAACGCATCTCTCCTATAGGAGACTAGTAAATTTGCTGCAGCCATCATTGATCTTACCATATCGAGGAGAGTTCTATTTTTCCTCTGAAGAACACCATTTTGTTGTGGAGTATAAGGAATTGATAACTGATGCTCAATTCCTTTCTCATCACATAAAGCTTTGAAATAATCTACAAGATTTTCCAACCATGATCAATTCTCAAAGATTTAATCTTTAAATTTTAATTAATTCTCAACAAGATTCATAAATATCTTAAAGCAACTCAAAGCTTCAAACTTGTGAGACATCAAATAAACATGACCAAATCAAGTAGAGTCATCATTAAAAGTGATGAAATAATAGGACCCATGTCTTGCCCTCACATTCATCGAACCACAAATGTTTGAATGGATTAATTATAAAGGAAAATTAGCTCTAGTTGCTTATCTAACTGATTTTCTATACATTTTTCTTTTAAGACATGATTCACATAGAGGTAATTCAAACTTATTTAAATTTCCCAATAAGCCTTATTTGGCTAATCGATTCATTCAATCTTAACCAATATGATTTAATCTAGCATGCCATAATATAACATCAATGTTTTTATCACTTATAGAATTAAAGACATATTGTAGGAAAAAAACATCTTTTTAATTTTTATTTGGTTCAATATCCAAAACAAACCCAAACCATAAAATGTTTCGGCCAAACACAAACCTAAAATGTTACTCCCTCTATTCCTTAATCGAAGTCGTTTAAACAAAAGTTTGATATTCCTTTACATGGGACATTCTCAGTTTTTCATGTACTTTATTCCCATTATTTCTAATTTTACCCATATTAATTCTAAAAAACAACTTCTAAGATGATATAATTAATCAAATTTTCAACCTAAACATAGAATGGAATTGTACTCTCCAAGAAAAGGTGAAGAGATTTTAATAATCATTATTTAAATAGAAGAAATTTGCATAGTATTCAGTTTAACAAAAGAAAGGTGTTGAACCTAGTAGGTTGTAAAATAGGTTAGAGGGGGGGTTAATGACTCTTTTTCGAGTTCACCAACAGCTTCAGGAGATAAACATAACTTTCTTCTAAAGTTACTTCTGAGAGGTAACGTTTCACTCAGAATTCCCCTTTTTAGACTTTTTTAAGCAAATATATTTAAACTTAAAACAAAAGTAATGTAAAGTTCATAAATTGTAAACACAGATTTTTATCATGGTTCAGCCTTTTCCTAATCTAGTCCTTGGAATCTCTTATCCAAGATTTAATTCACTAAGTGCTCTTCTTCTAGTGAAGAGAAAACTTTTACAATGCTTGGTTCAAGTACCCTCCAGTAACCTTCACACTTTGATGAGCTATAACAATACAAAAGTACCCTCCAATTGTATCTAAGGCTCCAACCTTTTTTTTATGTTACAGAGTACCTTCCTTTTAAGATTTCTAAGCTCCCTCATACTAACTAAACCTTTATCTAGAGCTTGACAAGTAGTTTTAGAGTAAAGGGAAATGAGCTTCTAGACTTTGTTTCAGTAAGCTTGATTATAAATAAGTAGGGAAAGTTGTGTTTGCTTTTAGATGATTTAGAAGAAATTTTCAGTAGATTATGAAGTCTTGTTTTTACTCTTGAATGCTTGATAGAATCGATAACCTTCGTCAGTAGCGGATATCATCCTTTTATAAAGGGAGAGTTTCGTTGATCTTGGACTGTTGTTGAAAAACATCCCATTATCTCTTATTTAAGTTTCCATTAAGGATCTATTTAGAGAGGCAAATTCTTATCAAATTCATGCAACAACTGCAATGTTGAATTTTGGGCCCCACATATGTACGGTTGTTTGCTTATTTAATCTGCATGAATGTTTTTGTTCCTGTGATCCCAACAACTTTGTTATCTTTTACTAGGTTGAGGTACAAAGGTGCGTGACGGTATTAAATGCAAGATCTGCACCCATGACTTTTAGAACAAAAATACTAAGTTACCATTTTTATGCCTTTTGATGGATTTTCTCTTCTAGCCTTTGATATTTGATATTCTTCTGAAGACTTAACTTCCTTTCTAAACCTTTACTATTTTGAGGCACCTTCAAGCTTTTGAGACATTCTACGCTTTTGAACTTAGAACCTTCAAAACTTATTTTCTTACTTTAGAGTCTAATAATCTCCCTCGTTTTGTTGGTTCTGAGTGAACTTAAGCACAAAGAAAGAAAACTAGGCTTACTTTGCTCCCTTATAATTGAGACTATGTTTAGAGTGACTTTAACTATCTTCCTATTTTAAAATTAGCGATAAGGAAAGATATTACAACGTGAAGTTGTACTTAGAATAGAAATATAGCATTTTTCATTGATTTAACAAGTATTACAAAAGTTCATTATAAATAAAGGAAATTGACAAGCTATTCTAAGCTATATTACAAGATTATATTAATCTTTTATTTTTAATACTTCATAATCCTCCAACCTCTTCTCTTTTTCATTCTAATCAATCTCCATTGTGCTAGTTGAGGATGCTGAAGTCATACGCCTCTCCTAGACTTCCTTGAAGCTGTACTTATCTTTCTCCCTCCACTCAGTGACACCAAGCTAAGCAACAATCTTCTTTTCATCTGGAGCAAAGTGTTGAATGCATTCTTGGATGATAGTAGCATTTGCCTGAAGAGGAGGAATGATCTACTGAATCAACTTTGGAGCCTGGTTGGAGACAGAAGGAAAGATGCATTCTTAGATGACTTGAAGAGCCTTCTAATTCTAGATCCATTAGGAGATAAGGCCATTCACCAGATGCTGTAGAAAGGGAAAAATCTCACTATCATGTGAGCAGAAGGAATTGAGAGAAAGACCACTAATCTTGGTACTTAATTCATCAAAGCTCTTTTGAAGATCCTCTGATGCACTAACTTGCCTTGCTATCACTATGCCTCTAGCCTCATTGATTGGCTTTGTTAGTCAAGCAGTGGTTTTTGTGATTTAATTTGTTAGATCATTGGTGGCTTCAGTCTTCTGAGAAAAAAGTAACATCAATGACCTTCTTAGTAGTAGCATCAATGGCTTTGAGTATTTCAGATCTGAGCTCTCTCCTAGATACCTCAATAGCCTTAAGGGTTTCAGCCTTGAAGTCAGTCATAAATCTCATAACATCCTCAAGACTATTTTGAATTGTTCCTTGCTACCATAAATAGAGGTCATTCTACTTCCTGAACTCTTTGATTTCCTCTTTCAACCCCATGGAGAATTCCATTTGGCTCCTTTCGATAACAGTTCTAAGAGTCGAAATCACGTCTACTATATGCCTGTGGGATTCCTTCTTGATCCCATTTACTTCATCATAGATCATCTCTAAACCCTTCTCTCCTATCTCTATCATGCCATTCATCACCACTAAAGCATCCCTTATGTCGATATAGTTATCTAGCCTTATTTTCGTCAATGGTTGAAGGTGCTGGATCAACTTAGTTCTAATTTGGTTTGGGAGTAGGATCTTGTCAGCCAATTCTATGATTATTTAAGCTTGTTCAGTGACCAAGGCTGCGCTTCGTGCTAGTTGTCTGTTGAATGGTATTGATTGGAGATCTACTACAAAATTGCTAAGTCTAATAGCCATGGTTAGAAGATCATCTAGAGTCTTTCCCATATGATGGATAAATTGATGGGTACTTACATTGAAGCTCCATTCCCTCCAGCAGCCACCTCTTCAATCATCCAACCTCTACTATTGAGGGATTCATCACCATCAATATTTTGGGAGGAGCACCTCTGAACAAGATTAAATCCTTCAGAAGGATAAGATACAATCTGTGTCTCAAAAGGATTTTCAAAAGATTGCTGGACAAGAGTTGCTTTAAACTTGGCCATCACTTCCTCCATCCCCTCAACTATCTTTATTTCATCATCATGCTCTTCATTGACTTCCTCCACTGTCACCTCTTCCCTTTTCTCCTCTTCTTCCCTTTTATCATCCTTCCTTATCTCTTCTGGCGATAAATTGTGTTTAGTGAATGCTAATCTAACCATTTTTAGAAACTCTGCAACAGGATCTAATTTTCATGACTTGACGCCTCATTCTACTACCATAGTCCTCTACTCTTCTCCTTGCTTAAGTTCTGCTAGGAATGGATCTTCCTTTGGTAAGTTCTCTTTCAGTAGAGATTTCCAGCCACTTCTGCTTTCTCAATCTCAAGCTCCTTAACCACCTCTTGAGCAATGATGGCAGCAACACCAAGAGGATCCTAAATTTTGGGAGATGGGGATTCTTTACGTGTTACTGATCTGAATTTTGAGGTCTCAAAAGGGGTCATGAATAGATGAGAGGGATCAAACATAGCCTTCTATTAATCCAAAGGAGGAGACTTTGGCTTCTCTTCGGACTTTGTCTCCTTCTCCAACTTGAAACATGTTAGGTTATCCACTTTTGGTGGAGAAGAGACAGATGCCAAGGGAAGAGCTCCTATTGGGAGATTGAAATCCACTGAGGTGCCCTCTAAAGCATTTTCATTTGCTTCTTCAGAGTCCTTCTACTCTACTTCTGAAGTACTCTTCTCCTTCATCTTCTTAGTGAACTCCTCTAGAGTAGGAGTTTCTTTCCTTCATTCATAGCTTTTACCTCTGCCCCAGCTACTGCTATCTTGATAGCATCTCCCTTCCTTGTTGCTGAGAAGGCCTCAATTAGGCTTTGGTTCATGGCCTTGATCATGTCAGCCTTTTTAGGGTCATCTATAGACACTACGATCTCCCAATAGGTTTTCACCTGCTTCTTCTTATTCTCAACACCCTCAACTTCTTCTTCTTTCTTTTCCTCCTTTTCCTCTTCCTCATCTTCATTGGGAATTATCATATTTAGGTCAAATTCCCTTCTCTTTCTCTTAGTGAGAATGTTGATTGGTTTCTTGTCTTCCTCATTATCTTCTGAGCTAAGTGCATCCATTGGCCGAGGCATATATTTGAATTTTTTCATTGAGAATCTGGGCTCGTTAGTCTTTCCTTTAGTAGTAGTTGAAACAAGTTTTGGAACAACTACTTCCTCAGTAGCAAGTGCCTTACTTCTAAGCACTCTACTCCTATTTCCCTTAGGGACATCTTCTTGTTTCATCACAAGCTCCCTCTTTATCTTGGGGGACACTTCCTTAACCCCCTTTACTGTCTCTCCTTTCTTAGCCATTCTAAGCTCTTTCTCCCTCTGATTTCTAGCCTGATCCTTCTTCACAGCCTCTTCTCTATCCCACTTCATACCATAATCCACTTTCTTGTCATAGGCCTCCTTGACAATCTCACTCCCCAGTGGTCCTCCTTCTTCTTCTATGTAATTTATCTTTAATGAAGAGATAATCCTGAACCTCCAAGGGTGAACTTATGGTAAAACCTGTGTTGCATAATAATCATTGGCTAGTTGATCTTCTTCTTTTCAACCAACTGCACTAAGATGCAATGCTCATAGTTTGAAACTGCATTGGTGGAGTTCAACTTCGGCAGTAGGAGATGGGCTATGATAACTGCCAATATCTTGTCTCCTATGGCATATGCGTGCTGATTTTCTTTCCAAACTAGCCTTAAGACATTTTTTTGTAATTGATGGACTCCTCACATCCTCTTCTTAGAGCAATCCCTTCATCCTTCAAATTTTGCAGATTTGCAAGGAACATAAAAGTAATGACTATCTCCTTTCCTTTCATCACCGTCTTCAGCTCCTCATCACTAACAGTGCCTTTCTTCAAGTTTTTGTAGAATTCAAGAACAAGTGTGGGGAAGTTCATTTCCTTCAACCTTATCCAGGTTCCAAGTTGATGAAATTCAATCATCTCCTTGAATGGGGATTTTTCAAGGAAAGAATTATCTCCGAGAAATCTTTGAGAGATAATGGATGTGAGATTGGACCTGTATTGAACAAGAACAAAGGTCTTTAAAAGGATGTGGATGATTACTTGTTCTTTGGGGGTATTCTTTGAGGATTTAGATCTTTTTTGTGCCATTAAAAGAGATTGTTAAGAATTTTGAGTTTTAGAGTTTAAAGAAGAATTCTTAGAGAACTTAAAAAATTCAAAG
This sequence comes from Euphorbia schlechtendalii, assembly GCA_949673415.1. Lineage (NCBI taxonomy): Eukaryota > Viridiplantae > Streptophyta > Magnoliopsida > Malpighiales > Euphorbiaceae > Euphorbia > Euphorbia schlechtendalii. The sequence goes on along the minus strand of CATIWQ010115289.1, from coordinate 21,655 downwards.
AATTTTGGTAAAGTGATTTGAATATGAATAGTAATCACTTATTTATACTATGGGTTTCAAAGGGATAAAAGGGTAATAAGCTGGGAATAATATATAACGGTTTCTAGCATTTACCATAAAAAAGATGTGTAACTGATGGTGGAATTTCAATAGTTTTAACCTAAAGATCCAGCTTGAGTTTCGGGTTTTTAAATTTTGAAAAATGGTACGGTTTGCGAGTCAAATCTTCTGAGTTACAGAGGGATATATTACCTTCAGAGGATCATGTTACTTCTAAGATCAATTCTTCTTCTAAGTACGCATAACATCTTTTGAGCAGCATTCACATAAGATTGCTCATACCGATTTCTCTTCTAAGAAATGCGAACTGATCCTTGCTAAGAGGTTTTGTGAAGATACCTTCCCTTTGATCTTTAATAGAGATGTATACTAACTTCAAGTCTTTCTTTAGGATATAATCTCTTATGAAGTGATGTCTGATGTTGACATGCTTCATTCTACTATACTGAATGGGATTCTTTTATAGATCAATTACGCTTTTGTTATCACGGAGAATCTCAATGCATTCTGACTTTATTCCATAATCTTCTAGCTGCTGCTTGATCCATAGAACTTAAGCGACACAGCTACCTACAACCATGTATTCAGCTTTTTGTAGTTGATAAAGATATTGAGGTCTGTTTCTTCCTGTACTAGGAGATAATACTATTTCCAAGAAACTAACATTCTCCAGTAGTTCTCTTTCTCTCTAGTTGATCTCTTCCATAATCAACATAAATGAATCCTTTAAGTGAGAAATCACCATTATTTGGATACCATAAACCGGCTTCTATAGTTCCAAGAAGGTATCTCAGAATTCTTTTTATAGTACTCAGATGTGACTCCCTTGGATCACTTTGATACCTTGCATAGTAGCATAGAGCATAGTGAATGTCTGGTTCGCTTATTGTGAGATAGAGAAGAGATCCAATCATGCCTCTGAATAGCTTCTGATATACTTTGTTTCCTTCTGGATCTTTGTTGAGAAGAGTATTTGAGGTCATTAGAGTTGACATTTCTTTTCCATCTTTCATTCTAAATGTCTTCATAATTTCCTTGGTGTATTTGGATTGATTGATGAATATGCCATTTGAGCTTTGCTTAATTTGAAGCCCAAGGAAGAAGGTTAATTCTTCCATCATTGACATTTCAAATTCATTCTTCATTTGGGAGCTGAATTCTTTGCTGAGTTTGTCACCAGTAGCTCCAAATATAATATCATCAATATAGATCTGTACAAGAAGAATATACATGTTTCTTCTTTTGATGAATAAAGTTGTGTTAGTCTTTCCTCTAATGTATCCTTTATAAATGAGGAAATTTATCAATCTTTCATACTAAGCTCTAGGAGCTTGCTTGAGCCCATACAAGGCTTTCTTCAATTTAAATAAATGACAAGGATTCTTTGAATCTTCAAATCCTGGAGGCTTCTTGACATACACTTCTTCTGCAATGACTCCATTTAGGAAGGTGCTTTTTACATCCATTTGGTATAGTTTAAATCCCATATGAGATTCAAAAGCATAGAGGATTCTTATGGCTTCAAGTCTGGTAACTGGGGTGAAAGTTTCATCATAGTCAGCTCCCTCTTGCTGATTGTATCCTTGAGCTATAAGTCTTGCTTTGTTCCCTACTACATTTCTTTCTTCATCTAACTTATTTCTAAAGACCCACTTGGTTCCAATGATAGACTTGTTCTTCGGTGCCGGAACTAAGTCCCAAACATCATTTCTTGAGAATTGATCTAACTCTTCTTGCATTACCATCATCCAACTTTCATCATGCTTTGCATCTTCAAAATTCTTTGGTTCTATGATTGAAACAAATGCAGGGTGGCTAATCATTATGTTGAGTTATCCTCTAGTGAGAACATGATTCTGAGGTGTGTCAAGAATGAGTCTCTCAGGATGGTCTTTCTTGGTCCTTGTTTCCTTAAGAAGGTCTGGATGAGAAGGATTTATCTTTGCTTCTGGAGTATATTCTTCTTCACCTTGTTATGAGAAGATCAATTCAAAGAGTTCATTCTTTGTTGATGATTCTCCTTGTTCTAGGTCAGAGGATGGTTTATGTGAGATCAATTCTCCATCTTCCTTTGAGCCATTTCTTCTACATGCATGATTAGTCTCATCAAAATCTACATTAACTAAATTTTCAAGAGAGGCTATTCTTTTGATAAAGACTCTGTATGCTTTGCTATGTGTTGAGTAGCCAAGAAAAATTGCCTCATCAGATTTAGGATATCCTAGTTGTTCTTTATTTTTAAGTACAAAAAACTTACACCCAAAGGATTTAAAATACCCAATCTCTGTCTTTCTTCCTTTCCAGATTTCATAGCGAGTCTTGTTAATTACTGACCTTATATTGACTCTATTCAGAATGTAGCATGCAGTCAGTGTTTACAACTTCTACCCAAAAATATTTAGGTAGGTTATTATCACTGAACATTGAGCAAGCCATTTTAACTATAGTTATGTTCTTCCTCTCAACAACATCATTTTGTTAGGGAGTGTGAGGAGTAGAAAAGTTGTGCTCAATGCCTTGGGCATAACTTTTGAATTCTCTACCATGATCACTTCTGATTTTAGAGAGTAAAACATTTTATTCAACTTCAATTCTATTGCATAGTCTGGAGAATCCTTCATAGGCTCCATCCTTACTACTAAGTAAGATAATCCACATATACCTAGAATATTCATCCACTATTACCATGGTATATCTGTATCCACCCATGCTTATAGGTTGAACAGGGCCAAAAATATCTATATGAACAAGTTCCAAAACTCTTTTTGTAGAAAACTTGGATTTAGATTTAAAACTCTTTTTAAATTGTTTTCCATATTAGCATGCATTACATAGATGATCCTTTTCAAAGTTTAGACTTGGCAAACCCTCAACAAGTTTTTGTTTAGCTAATTTGGTCAGAAGATTCATGTTTACATGACCCGATCTTTTGTGTCATAGCCAAGATTCCTCTTCTTTGGACATTAAATATATATCTCTCTTAGATTTGTCATTTAAGTTTATTATTAACACATTATTCATTCTAGGAGAATAAAGAAGAGTTTGATTTATCTTACAGTCCATGATGGAGCAACCTTCTGAGTTAAAGATCACTTTTCTTCATTGATCACATAGTTGAGCGACACTCAAAAGATTGAACTTCAATCCATCTACTAAAGAGACTTCTTCTATCTTTATTTCAGATCCAATGGTTCCTTTTCCAATGATATTTCCTTTCTTGTTGTCCCTAAAGCTTACATTTCCATATCTTTTGCGTTCTAGTGAGATGAATGAGCTTTCATCTCAAGTCATATGTCTTGAGCATCCACTATGTACCTACCAAATTTGTTGACCTTCTATAGACCTAAAACTTACTTGCAGAAGAGAATGGTTAGAATCTTCAAACCTAATTTCCCTTGATTTTGAGGGAATCGCAAACTAAATCAGGCTAAGTATAAACATCATAATATCCATTCTTGTGTCTACACACAGTAGTTGTGTGGCTTTTCTTTCCATAAAAGTTATAGTAAAATTTTACTGCTTCCTTCTGTTGAGCTTTGGGAGATGAGCAAAGATCAAACGGTTCTTGAATGGGCTGCCTCTGAGTTATTCCTCTTCTTCTGATAAGGGGATTTCTTTGAGCCATCTTCTGGCTTCCTTCTCTTTTATGATGATAGCTAGTGCCATAGTTGTATCCATATTGCTTAGGATTCCTTATCTTAGAAATTGAAGCTTAACCCTGATGCAACTTTTTGTGTGGATTAGGCTTCTGAGGAAGCTTCATCTTCTAAGGTTGATCCTTCTTCTGAGGATCGACTCTATTTGGTAAGGTCATCTTTCCTGATAGATGTCTTTCAAGCATCATTACTCTTCTGCTAAGTTTTGTTGCATTTACTCCTACTAGAATTAATTCCTTCTTATTCTTCTCAATTTTTGCTTCCAGCTCTCCTTGTCTTTATAGATTGCTTTGGGTGTGTTATCTCTAGCTCTATGATGAATGCAGAATTCTTCAAAATCTTCTTCCAAAAGCTTCATGTGCCTTTTTGTTCTTTTTTCACCTGTTGTAAATCTGCATGAGTATTTGTATAGTTTCATCAAGAATTTTAAATTTAGAGTTTACCTCATTATCTTGACATGATTTGTTTCTGGATAATTGATTTGTAGACGAGACGTTTGCTATACTGTTGTGCCATGATTCAACTATTGGACTCATATCATCAGTTGCCATAAAGCATATCTGTGCAATTTCTTCTTCATTTTAGGATGATTCATAGGAGCTTTCATTATCACTATTGCTCCAAGTTTCTACCATAACCTTTTTTCCCTTTTCCTTCCTTAACTTAGGATAGCTAAACTTGATATGTCCTTCTTGATGGCATTCAAAATAGGTGATGTTCGTTAGATTTTCTCCTCTGGATTTTTCTTCAGATCATCTGAATTTGTTCTTTGAGAAGTCTTTCTTCTAAAATTCTGACTTCTCAAGAAAGCTTCCTTTCTTCTAGCATTTCTGGGGGGTTCTTGAATTTCTCTTCATGAATTTTCTAGATTTTTAGGCTAGCATCGCCATTTCCTGATCATCCTCAGAGGAGCTATCATCTATAGCTTTCCGCTTTAAAGATGATTGCTTTATTTCCTTCATCTTTAGATTTGTACTTTTTCTAAAAATTCTGCCTAGAGATTTCATGAGTGATTAGAGATCTAATTAACTCATCATACCTTTAGGTGGTAAGGTCTTGAGCCTATTCTATTATAGTCATTTTAGCCTGCCACTTCTCTGTTAGGCTTTTGAGGATTTTCTTCACTTGTTCCTCCTTTGAAAAGCTTTTTCCTAATCTTTTGAGCTCGTTGACGATGTTGATGAATCTAGCATTCATGCTGGATATGGTTTCATTTTCCTCCATTTTAAACAGCTCATACAGTCATAGATTCTGGTTGATTATTGATTCCTTAACCTTGTCGGTTCCTTCATAGGTAACTTCCAGTTATTTCCCGATCTCTCTAGCACTTTCACAATCTGAAATTTTGTTATATTTCACAGCATCTAGAGCACAATGAAGAAAGTTAATAGCTGCAACACTGCTTTGAAGTTTCTTTATATTAGCATCATTATATTCACTTTCCGATTTAGGAGAAGTAACTCCATCCTCAATAATAGTGGGAATGTAAGGTCCATTGGCTATAGCGAACCAGGCATACACATCTTGAGATTGGATGAAGTTCTTCATTCTGTTCTTTCAGAGTGTATAATTCTGTCCAAAGAACAGAGGAGGTCTAGACACAGATTATCCTTCAGGGAGAATCTGTGTGGTCATGTTATTGGGTAGATGTTTTAAACTATTTTAACCCATGTTGATCGTTTACTCAAGATATATTAAATCTTTTGATTGAGCTAAGCTCTGATACTAATTGTTAAACCCAATAGGGTGTAAAATACGTCAAAGGGGGGGGGGTGGTGAATGACTCTTTTTTGAGTTCACCAACAACTTCAGAAGATAAGTGTAAGCTAGCTTCTGAAGTTACTTCTGAGAGGTAAAATTTTACTCAGAATTCCCCTTTTTAGACTTTATTAAGTAGATATGATTTAAACTTAAAAAAAAGTAATGTAAATTTCAGAAATTACAAACAAGGATTTTTATCCTAGTTCAGCCTCTTCCTAATCCAGTCCTTGGAATCTCTTGTCAAAGATTTAATTCACTAATTACTCTTTTTCTGGTGAAGAGAAAACCTTTTTAATGCTTGGTTGAAGTAACCTCCAATAACCTTCACTCTTTGATGAGCTATACCAATATAAAAGTACCCTCCAATTGCATCTAAGGCTCCAAGCTTTTTTTTATCTTACAGAGTGCCTTCCTCTTAAGATTTCTAAGCTACTTCACACTAACTTAGCCTTTAACTAGTGCTTTACAAGTAGTTTTAGAGTAAAAGGAATTGAGCTTTTGGACTTTGTTTCATTAAGCTTGATTACAAACAAGTAGGGAAAGTTGTGTTTGCTTTTGGATGATTTAGAAGAAGTTTGCAGTAGAGTATGAAGGCTTGTTTTTACTCTTGAATGCTTGATAGAATCGACAACCTTCTTCAATGGTGGATATCATCCTTTTATAAAGGGAGAGAATATTTTTATTGATCTTGGACTATTATTGAAATACTTCCAGTTATCTCTCATTCAAGTTTCCGTTAAGGATCCATTTAGAGAGGCAAATCCTTATAAAATCCGTGCAACAACTACCATGTTGATTTTTGGGCCCTACATATGTACAGTTGTTCATTTATTTAATTTGCAGGAATGTTTTTGTTCCTGTGATCCCAACAACTTTGATCTTTTACTAGGTTGAGGTACAAAGGAGAGCAAAGCATTAAATACAAGATCAGCACCTGTGACTTTAAGCGTAAAAAGACTAACTTACCCTTTTAATGCCTTCTGAAGGTTTTTTGCTTCTAGCCTTTGATATTTGATAGTCTTCTGAAAACTTGACTTCCTTTGTGAACCTTTACTCTTCTAAGGCATCTTCAATCTTTTGGGACATCCTGTGCTTCGGAACATAAAACCTTCAAACCTTATTTTCTTACTTTAGAGTCTAACAAAAGGGAAAATGGACGGATGCAGTTGAGGGAGCTGAAAGCAAAACTGATAATGGGATGAATTATACGGTGTAGTAGCTTTATTTGGGTGATATGGAGTTCGAATTGAATTTTTGGCCAATATGGGTGATATGGAGTTTAACTTGAATTTTCAGGCCAATATAGTTGATATGGAGTTCGACTTGAATTTTCCTGCTGATCATCAATTTGATTTGAATAACATTCCTCTAGATGAAGAAGATGAAGCTGATGTTTCAGGCAATGAGATTAGAAAAATTGTTATAGTAATGTTGAAATTTTACTTTCCCAATGTTATTAAGAGAAGTGAGTATTTGCGAGTTCTTGTTTCAATCAGGTGTGTTTAGTTCAACACAACAAGCATTTAAGTTTTTTATGTTGAAGATTTCTTTGCAGTCTACCAATATTGTTTTAATCAAGTCTGAATGATTCATCTTGGAAATCTACAATTCATTCTTTACTTCTTTTTGTTCATATCTAGTTAGAATCTACAAAACATTAACAACTCCACTTCACAACATCTAAACATAGGCATATGAATAAGAACTTGGAAAGTGTCCACTTCTCAACATCTAAATATGAATAAGAACTTGGGAAGTGTCCAATTACCGTGTTTTCATATATTTAATTTTTATTTTTTTGTTTGTTGGCTTGAAATGTGTAAATTCTATGCATAAGTTTTGCAGTTTGGCATATCAGAATGTAAGCCCAAGGCTAAGATTGTTGACCTTTGTGAGAAAGTAGATACATAGATCATATAACATGGCTTCAAGAACCATGGGGTTGAAAAATGCTAATGACTTAGTGTGGCAATTTACAATTCATTCTTTAGTTCAAATAAATTTAAAATGTTTCGAATTTACTAGTCCTTAAAACATTCATGACAACCTCTCTTTTTAAAGAAGAACATTTACTTTATCCATTTTGTTAAATTTGACTCCATTGTAGCTTCAAATTTTCTAACTCCATGTGGCCTTGACCTTGGCTATGCTATCTGGCCTTGAAATTGATTCTTATAGTTTCCTTAATTATTCCACAATGTAAAATACCTATGTAGTGTACAGAACACAAAAACCAATGATACGGATGATGTATGCTACAATTCACTAGTTTTTGTATGTTTACAATTATAAATGACTCATAAAAAGCTGAGTTATGTAAGTAGATAATGCACTTCCATAGCTATTTCTTATAGGTTTTTATTGAGTATCAGTTTATTATTAATCTTGTACCAAGGCCTAAAATAGTTAGAAATCAATTAATACCAACAAATAAGAACATAATTTCATATTACTTGCACTCTAGTAGCAGTGAATAATTAAACAAGCAGAAAGTAAGAACAATGACTATTAGCTTAAAAATTCTATCACATCTTGTACTAAATTAACTTCACATTTAAATTGAATTGGAAGCCTTCCTTCTCTCTCCAACTTTGCTTTGTTAATACGCTGCATTTTGTAATGAATATATTGAAACCTAAATTCAACAAAGTAGTAACAGAAATAAGATTCCTCCGAATCTTGGGAGCAAAAAGGATATCATGTAAGAGAAGGGTTCATCCACCTTTTAGAATTAATCTACACGTTTTGATCCCTTGGACTTCAACTCTCGAGTTATTTCCTATGTAAATCCACTTTGATCAGTGTGGCATTCTTTGGAACTCTATGAAGGAACCTTGGTCCCTTGTCACGTGGTCCCTTGCACCTGAATCAACATTTCAAAAAAAATCATATTTATTTTGATGAATAGTAGTCGATACATACAATTTACTCACACATGAGTTTATAAAGTGTACCTAAGCCTCAGAGTTGTAGTCTTTAGCGTAATGACCCTTTTTGCTGCACTTAAAGCATTTCACAAGTAAAATGTTCACTAACCTATTCCTGCCTTTATTTCCCATTCTGTTCCGCTTTCTTATTTCATGTATCTTACCTTTGTTTTTCCATAGAAACATTTACGTTTTTTTTATTAGGCATTGGAGTAATGATCAACAAATTTATAATTGGCTTCATTATTGATCTTAGTCGATGCTAAATGATCCTCCTCTAGCTCAAGGTGGCAAACAACATCATCAAAGGTCTTTATACCTTCGGCATGTGTTAGGTGCATCTTCATCTACTCTTAATTTTTCGGCAAAGAGTGAATAACAACTTGAACCTTTTTCTCTCCGGTCAACATATGAACTCCATCACTTAGCTCACTAATCATATTTCACATTTCTCTTAAATATCTTTTCATGGTCTGGTCAGAACTTTTCTTGTAAGTATCAAATTTGATTGTCAAATATCAAACCCTAGTTAGAGACACACCTCTAAACTTAGCTTTTAATGCATCCCATAGGGTTTTTGCGATCTCATACTTATGCAATTTCTTAGCAATATCATAATTTATTGCACTCAATAGAATCATACAAATAGAGGTGTATTTCTTTCCCCAAGACATGAAGACCTCTTGGTCCCTCCTATGTTGAGTAGTTGTACCTTCCTCAGATTCAGCCATAACTGAATCTAAGAGGTCTAAAACTTCATGTTCCACTAGGACATATTTTTCATGCACTAGATCTAAGAGTTTTACTCATTCAACCTAAGATCTTTGTTCAACTCAACTACAATCGATTTAGACACGGATGCCATTGTGAAACTTTACCTAAATTATATATAAACATGACTTATTAGAAATGCTGATTAATTAAGATAGTAATTGAACATGTAAACTTGCAAGGTGGAATTTCAAAACATAATATTAACCCTAAAGGATCTCCTAAGCATGCCATGATTTATATAATCTAATAGATGCTTATAGGTTTATAAAAATTATTAAAAGAAACCTAGCATCTAAGTAAAGAGCATTACCAGTTGATGTGTCTTCATCTAGTGTGACGTTCCCTTAGAGCAATTCAACAAAACTCTATTAGCACTAGTTTCCAATCTAGGACAATCTCTATGATTGATACACATGGATTTTTACCGACCAAAATCTCCGTTGAGCAAGAACCTGTTGGTAAATAATAGCTTCTAGATAACTCATAAATCAACCTGAAAATATAGTTGAGAAGGCTCTCTTTAAATTTGAATAAGCCTTCAAAAGAATTCTTGTGATGTTGGAGAAACTCGCAGAGGATCTCGTAAAACGCTCATGAAGAAAAGATGTCAAAACTCTGAAGGAAGGATGAGTTTAAGTGAGAAACAAAGGAATAGGAGGAGGCTATATCTAGGGAGAAAGGAAGCAATGTGGGATAGGAAAAATCCCTATCCCACAAGTTGGTAATCCGCACGGAGCCCTAGGCTTCGCGGGTTGACCCGCCCACAACCCGCTTACGTGGGCTGTGTACAACTGCACAAGGCAAGCCCTTGTAGGCTTACCTTGTCACGCAAGTCTAGCTTGTGGGTTGCTAGCGAGCCTGCTGACCGCTAGCATGCGCTGGCCTAATGCTAACGCATGCTAGTGGCCCGCGAGTAAATTTTGCTCGCAGGGCAGTCGCTTAGGCCCCACAAACGAACAACCCGTATTCGCGGGGCCCACTCGCAACGGGAAAAATCCCTTGCAATGCTTCGTGAAATTTGTCCCAAAACTTCTCCTTTAAATCCTTTTAATTATTATTTGGTCCAACCAAATAATTTATCCAATGATTTTGACATCCTTAATATTCTCGATATAGACCCAGTATATAGTTCTTCACTTAGTCCGGTATAAACTCAATGTGTGGGACCTCATAGGATCTCAAAGCATAGAGCCGCCAGAGGTTAACTTGAACTTAGCTTCCCATCCAAGAACCTTTAGGCTCAATGTTCCAGAATAATATGGGACCCAATAACTCAAAGACAATCAAATCGACTTTCTAGAAAAGGCGTATGATCCCCCGATACTCAAAACATCACATGCTTGTGACTTGATCCGGTTCTGCAATAGTAACCAATACAATACACTCCTTCCATCAAGTTAAGTACCATCTAGTTTATTGAGCTCGGATTAAGTGTTAGATCATGTAATAGCCATAGTTATCATAGAATTAGACTTGTCCACAAAGAACAGCACTCGCCATAATGTATTAAGATTGACTGGAAACCCATTATATCAATCTTATACTCTGATAAGAGGTTTATAAGTGTATCTATTCAATAAGAGGCCTTAAGGTCCATCTCCCATTATATCACTATATCAGGAGCGATGGATCCCATCTTGACTACTCGGCTTACCAACGAGTGATCATCACTCTACCTGTAATCACTCGTATCATCCTAATCACCAGGGCATGAATAAGTATGACCCAAACTATAGTAACTCGTGCATAAGGTAACCAACATCTTAGGTCTGAGGATACTTGTACTACTATTGCAATAAGACATGACACTAGCACATGGATATAGTTATTTCCGAGTATTTGTCTTATAGCGGTCTCCAATGTATTTCTCGAATACATTCATGTGTTATCTCAAGGTACCACCTTTAGCTCATGAGATTGGCTGCTTAGATCCAATCCAAAGAGTTTACCTACATATGCTAGCCTATCCACTTCATTGATGTCCAGTCTCAATGAAACTATGACTAGGGATGTTTAGACTATTCATAGTAACACGTGGGTGCAATTCTCGCACCACATAGCTCCCACTATATCCTGGAACTTCACGCTATGAAATAGTCATGGACTTTGTTTTATCAATGAGAATATACATAATAACACACATATATATAATACCAACAAGATACATAATTATAAATAACATTGATAAACAATAAAGATGTCTTTGTTATTATTAATAATAATCTGTAAATCGTTTGTACATTATAACTAATTAAGATATATCATCCTAATTTCCTCTAGGGCATACATCATGTATAATAATCTCCGACTTGCGCTAGAGCCAATTGCCCATGTACTTCATGCCATACTCGCTAACATGTTGTTCATGCTTAACCTAAGTTAATGGTTTCATTAGCTCATCAACTAGATTATGATCCGTAGGGATGTATTCTAAGCTTATATCAATTCTAGCTACTATCACCTAAATGAGATGGTATTTTCTGAGTATATGTTTATTTCTCTAATAAGACCATGGTTCCTTTGTCTAGGTAATAACCCCATTCTTATCGCTATAGACTACTATTGGATTTACAATGTTGGACACCACATCACCAATAAATCCCTTAATCTAGATAGCTTGCTTAGCTACTTCTAAATTAGCTATATACTCAAACTCAGTGGTTGAATCGGTAGTCATATCCTGTTTAAATCTTTTCCAGACAATTACCCCTCCATTTAACATAAACACTTAACCTGACTAAGACTTGTAATCATCCATATTAGAATAAAAACTTGCGTTAGTGTAATCCTTTACAGAGAGATAACCTTTTCCATATGCCAAAAACATATCCTTAGTCCTACGTAAGTATTTAAGGATAGTTTTAATGGCCATCCAGTACTTCTCACCTGGATTAGATTGAAATCTGCTCGTGACGCTCAACGCATGTGATACGTTAGGATAAGTGCATACCATATCATACAAGATAGATCCAATCATGGAAGTATAGGGTATTCTATTAATGCGTAGTCTCTCCTCTTGTGTTCTCAGACACTCAGATTTAGAAAGGTTAATCCCGTGAGATACTAGGAGATAACCCTTTCTTGACTGCTCAAGGCCAAATCTGGCCAAAACCTTGTCTATGTATATACTTTAACAAAGACCTAGCAACCTTCTAGATCTATCACAATAGATCTTCATACCTAGTATAAAAGCTACTTCTCCAAGGTCTTTCATGGAGAACTTCTTTGACAGCCATGACTTTACTATCTGAAGAAAAGGAACATCATTTCCTATTAGTTATATGTCATCGACATATAATACAAGGAAAATGATCGCACTCCCACTAGCCTTCTTATATACAAAGGTTCATTAGCATTTGACTCAAAACTAATTTCTCAGACTATCTCGTTAAACCTAATATTCCAACTCCTTCATGTTTTCTTAAGTCCATAAATAGACCTTTGCAACTTGCATACATCGAGCCATCCTAGGATGTAACACCTTCGAGTTTTATCATGTATACATCCCTATCCAAGTTCCCGTTAAGGAATGCTATTTTTACATCCATCTGCTAGATCTCATAATCGTTATGAACAGCAAAGGCAAGGAGTATTTTGACAGACTTTAACATAGCCACTGGTGAAAAGGTTTCATCATAGTAAATACCTTCATTTTTAATGTAACATTTTGCAACTAGCCTTGCTTTATAGGTAATCACGTTACCATCCATGTTAGTTTTCTTCTTGAAAACCCACTTGCATCCTATGGGATTAATCCCACCTGGAGCATTAACGAAGCTCCAAAATTGGTTTTCATACATGGAGTCCATCTCTGACTTCATGGTTGTAAACCATTTATCAGATTCTGAGCCTTCCATTGCCTCCTTGTAAGTCTTGGGCTCATCATCTTCCATGAGGAAGATATGCTTATCATCAGTGATAAAATAACCATATTGCCCGGGAGTGATTGGAGCCCGACCTGACCTACGTAATGTCGATGTTATAATAGGCTAATCCATGCTTACACTTTCTTGTGTAACAGGTGTAGGAACAATCACTTGATTGTTTGTTTAATCTTCTTGGGTGCCTGTCTCAAGATTGCTCCCACTAGCTTTCGTAAGTATATGCTCCTTCTTTAGGAATTGAGCAATTTTAGAAACAAGTACCTTTTGTTCCTTAGGATCATAAAAGGTATAACCCATAGTCTCCTTAGGGTAACCTATAAATAGACACCTATCAGACTTAGCACTCCGCTTATCTGAACTTGTCCTCTTTACATAAGCAGGACATCCCCAAACTCTTAGGTGAGAAAGAGCTGGATTCCTACCATACCACATTTCTTATGGTGTTTGATTAACTAATTTTGAGGGCACTCTATTTAGAATATAAACTACGCTCTTAATTATATAACCCCAAAAGGATCTGCTGAGTTCTGCTTGGCTCATCATAGACCGAATCATATCAAATAGGGTTTGATTTCTCCTTTCAGACACTCCATTATGTTATGGTGTATAAGGAGGTGTCCACTAGGATAAACTACCATCATCCCTTAGAAAATCCTAGAACTCTTGGCTTAAGTATTCACCGCCTTGATTAGATTGAAGGTTTTTGATACTTTTCCCAAGATGTTTCTCTACTTCTAAGCTGAATTCTTTAATTTCTCAAAACTTTTAGACTTGTACCTCATTAGGTACAAATAACCATATTACGAATAATCTTTGATAAAAGTTATGAAGTTGTCGAAACCCTCTTGTGTCTTAACACTCATTAGACCACATACATTGAATGTATTATTCCAAAGTATAAGTGGTATGCTGACCCTTTCCTTTGAAAGGTTTCTTAGTCATCTTTCCCTTTAAACAAGGTGTTGGTCCTTAGATAACTTGTAAGAGGGGGGGGGGGTGAATGCGAACCTTTGTTACTTTTTAAGATTTATAAAAGTTAATTAACCAAGTTAAGTTTTTACATGCGTGTTGAGTTATGAGTGCTGAGTTGATATAAAAACTTATAAACTACTAAGCTTCGCTGGCACAGTTTATCTTCAATCTCTCACTGAGTACTCTACTAAGCTCGGATCTGTTTTTCAAGCAAAACACTTAACAAAAGAAAGAATGATGAATGAGCTGGATGCAATAAAAGCTAAAGCTTAAGTTCAGAACTTCAACACCTAATTTTATACTAGTTCAGGCCTGAGCCTACCTCCAGTCCCCGGATTCCTTCTCCGAGCTTTAATTCACTAGTGTTCATTCCTTACTTAGGCAGAGCAACCTTTACAGTGGGTAGACACAGTTTTATAGAAAGTACATTTTTTTCTAACTACCACTCAACTCAGTTCGGGTACCCTTCTCAAACTAACAATTAGATTTGAAATGAAAGTTACAGACTGAATTCAACTTATAAAATGTTGAATCCTTACAATGTTAAATCTAAGTAATTTATTCTCTCTATTACAAACAGCTTTGAAATGATTGTTTGCTGATTGCTTGAATTTGGATTTCCTTAAAGTTGGGAGTATTTGCATTGAGTTTCAACTCTAAAAGAAATTTGAGGTGATTCACCAAGTTTGAACGTCTACTTCTATCTTCTATTTATACTTGAAGCTTTGTGAAGTAGCCATTGTAAAATTTTCATCCTTGCAGTTCTTTAATTTCTCTTCTCTTTATACTTTTTAAATCTTCCCATTGGAGACAGATTCCATAACGTTAAGAGATAGAAATTTGAACGTTGAGGCACGATAAAATCTCATTGAGAAAATGTCATTTGTCTTCAAGCAAAATAGATTTAGAGAGAGGTGAGCGAAGTGCAACATGGAATTTTGTGATTAGTTGATATTGTTGACGCTTGTAGAGACGTGCTAAGACACTGAGAAAACAACACATGTCAGAGCATTCTTTTTGTCTTGGACTTTAGTGAGGAATCTCCAACATTCTATACTGACACCTTTTAAATTATGAGGACCATTGGAAATCTTCATTAATTTTAGTGCTTGTTAACTTGAAAAGCATCAAATGAATATTTTGTTTCTCAGATCAGACGTTAGCAGCAAAAGTGTCATTTAATTCTTCTAAACTATGAAGTACTCAGCACAGACTCAGCTTTTCCTACTCTAAGCCGTAACTTAATTAATCACTCAGCAAACTGAGTTATTTTCCCTTAAACAAACTCAAGTCAGCTTCATTAATTAAGATTATACTTAGTACTTAATTAATTTCACTATCCTAGTCAATTTGCTATTTCCAAAATGTTTAAGTACTGTGAAGTACTATTAACTTGGGTTCTACAATCTCCCCCATTTTAGATAAATAGCAAACAAGTTAGTAGAAAGTGATTAATTGAATAAAATAGTTTAGAGATATCAGAAATACCTAAAAAGTGATGTAAGATTCCCTTGTGTTGAGTGACTTCCCTTAGTCAACTTGAACTCCCCTATACTGAGTGAGTCTTCTACAAGCAGCTCTGCTCCCCCGTACTTAGAGGATTTTTCTTCATTTTAGGACTTTATCTTACTTCAACTTTTCTTTGAAATTGGTCTCTTGTATGAGTTCTTGCATTAGATATCCAACACACAGTAGAAACATAAATGCAACAAAATAAATGAAAGTTAAGAAGATCTTAACTTGAGGTATAAACTTGTAATTTTTATTAATTAAAAATAGCTTAGTCGGTACATAATTGATGTCCTGATCTATGATTATAATCCAAAGATTTATTACAAGTCTAACTACTAGGTACATGGCTTTTCTATTTCCTATGTGCTGAGGAGGAAGAACTAGTCTTAACTTGATTTAGCTTTGGATTTTGCTGCTATGTTGGTTGATGATGTGGTTTAGGTAAAGGATAAGGAGGTCACCTTAGAAGAGTTCTCTTGTTGAGGTTTGTTGTTTGGAGACCATCTTTAGCTAACTTCTCCCCATTTGCTATCTGACCTTTCATAATTTTTTCAAGATGGATATTGAAGGCATCAAGGGTAGCTTGGATATCCTCTTGCTGAATGATGATCTTAGGGGAAATCTCTTGGAGTTGGCATTTCTAGAAAGATCTTCCCCATTGCACTAATTAGAAATTTCTGCAAGGAGGAGACCTTATTTCTATGTTCTCATTGGATAGAACTCAGTTTGGTGTGGAAAGAATCAAGGTTGATCATAGGAGCCTTATCCATTTTAGTGGAGATATCCGTCAATAGCTTCCCCATTTGGTTTTGCTTATTATCATGATTCAGCAAGAACTTAGACTGGGTCTCTAACAGCTTGGCGATGCTATGTCTGATGTCATTTGTAGTTTCTACCTCCTTAAGGAAGCTCTTGATTTTGCGATCGGTGAGCTTCTTTATTTTGGCCTGCTCTTCACCAAGTTTGTGGATTTGTCACTTAAGTTGCCATATTGGTACTTAAGAGACTTAGCTGCTCAGTAGCAGCATCCACACTACCCTATATCTTACCTGCAACAACGTTAGCTAATGTAGTAGACATGAGGATAGCAGAGATTGCTACCCCAAGCTTGTCTATAGAATTTGTTAAACCAGTTAAGATTAGAGCCATCTTGTCTACCAAGCTCTTAGCACTCTCTTTTGCCAAACTATTTTGAATAACAAACAAGTTGCCTTGAATCTTTTTAAACTCCTCAAAGTAGATAGATTCATTTGGCAAACTTGTGTGTTGTTCAAACTCAGGTAATTTTACCTTGGGTTTGAAGGACAAGCCCATCAATTCTTGAGCGAGTAGTAAATTGCTAACTGCTCCATCTAACTCAGCAATGGTTTTGAGTGTTGGGAATTTCTTCCTCGCTAATTCTCTAATCTCTGCCAAGATAGATGCATCAGCCAAGTCCTCATAGACTGGCTCTTTGCTGGGTTCAAATACGTCATGGGCTGTAAAATTTACCTCAGTATTCTGACCACTTACTTTTCCATACTGATTGGAGTTCCCAGTGGTAGGAACTTTCCTGACCAAAGGGGTTAAAGAGGTAGAAGATGGGTTTGAAGAATGGGTAGGTTTAGACGAATTTAAAATTGAAGAAATAGGGGGAATGATTTTGGTTTTCTTGAGTGGAATAAAAGGTACAATGGCTATACAAGTGGGGGTTTGTGTTTGAGTTTGTACAGGAGAAGAAGGGGTTGAATTATTATTTATTGGAGAAGAATTTGGAGAGAAAGAATCATGGCTTTTGGTAGGAGAAGAAATATGAATAGGATAGTTTTATTTATTTATAGGGAAGGAAGAAATATGAATAGGATAGTTTTATTTATTTATAGGGGAGGAAGAAATATGAATAGGGGAATTTACAATGTTTGAAGGAGGAGGAGAATTTACAGTTGGTTTTTTAGTATATACATTAGTATAAACTACGGGTTTTAAATAATTTACAGGAGAAGAGGTTTGAGCATTTATGGAAGAAATAGGGGTAGGATTTTGAGGAACCTCTTGGTTAGTTGTTTGGCCTAAGGATGGGCCAGCTTGAGGTTGCTCAAACTGAGTAGAGAGTTCCTCATTTTGTGTGAAAGAGGGTATGGGGATGTTGGGTTCAGGATGATCAGACTCTTCCTGATGAGAGAAAAGGTTTCTCCAGCATCCTCCTCGTTGCTTACCACCTACACATTCTTCTGCAAGGGCCTATTGGTGCCAAAACGCTTGCGTTGAGTGCCCTTTGTTTTGGCAAATTCTTCATTAAGCCTAGAGGAAGCTTTAGGACATATAGTGTTCTCTTCCTTGGACCTCTTAGTCTCTCCCTACTCCTTTAGTTCCATAGAAATAACCATTTAGCGCTTTCTTTGGCATAGGGTTTCCTCAGCCTTAGTCGCGTCTTCTTGCTCCTCCACCTATTTCTCAGAAAGAAGTTTGGCCTCCTCTTTCTTTGTGTGTGGGTTTTGGCCTTCATTTGCCTCCTTTGACACTGGGGCCGAGCAAGGGCCTCATCGACTTTGGATTTCACAAGACTCTTCCCCTTGGTTTTAGAGGAAGCAGCCTTCTGCTTGGGAGAAGAGGCTGTGGTGACTTGCTCTAGGATGCTGGAGATTAGGAACTTATCTGAGTCTTTGCTATCCTTGAAGTCCACCATGAAACAATCTTCATCCTCCTTTGAGATGTCCGCTAGCACTACTGATGGTAAGCACTTAAGCTTGCGCTTTTGATGTGCCTTATTGTACCTAGTTAGTGCCTAGTTGTGAACCAGCTTGCTGAAGTGAGTCATATCAAACTTCTTCTTCACAGGCAAGACTATGTCACCAAACTCCCTCAAAAGCTGAGCGATGTCCACTTTCACTACCCTCATCAATTCGGTTATGAGGTAACCATAATGATAGACAATAGTCAGCTTGATCAAATGGTGAAGAACCACCACTGGCCAGTTCAGCTTCTTACCCTCTACCATATGGTAGACCACACACCTTTCCAAGTAGGTGCAGCTAGTCACAAACCTAGTTTTTGGTAGCAGCAGCTTCACCACTAGCTCATGGTAGGCCCTAGCAATCTAGCTCATCTCGCTCTTTTCTATCACCCCCGAAACATAATTTGAGGGGAGCTCCCAATCCTTTGGAATCACAATGGTGTCTTCATCGCCAGTTTCACAAAGCTGAGTGCCTTTGTTAGGCATATTGAGGATGCTCCCTATCAGCCACAAGCAAATCAAAGTAGATTTGCCCCCAAACTCCATCATCAACACATCATTAAACCCTTGGATGATACAGAGGTTGGAGTAGAACGCCCTGATAAGCCCAGTGATGGCTGGCCCTTCTATCTTCAGAAATGAGTTGAGGTGTTGCAGATTTATTATTATGTTGTATGATTCTATTCTTTAGCAATCCCTCATAGTTGATCTCATAGACAGGTTTGAACTCCAAGTTATCAGCCTAATCTACCTTTGTGAAAAGGGTGCCTTCTTCCAACGTTAGTTTCTCTGTCTTTCCTTCAACATTCATGATGATTTTCAGGGAAGTGGTGTTCTTGAGTCTGAAAGTGGTTCTGTTAATCACCCTTTGAGAGAGGTTTGAGAGAATTTAAAAGAGAAAAGGGAATTAGGGTTCGAATGCTTAAATGATTCAAATTCACAAAAAGCAAGTGAACTTCTCTCTTCAACTATTTAGCTTATATAGGAAATAACATCTCGCAGGGGTATGTGGCACTTCCACAGCTTAAGATGAAAATGAACGCTTAGATTCTGTTTGCCACTTTCCTACTAATAAGTTTAATAGTTTGTTCACAAGATTCAGCTATATATCAACGGTGCTAAAAACTTGTTCATGAAAAATATAGGTGTTGTCAGTACCTCTTATCAAATAGAAAAATGATGATAACTACAAGTATACAGTTGCGATGTAGTTTTAAAAGATATCGATTCTACTGGGAAGGACTAGTTCTAAAGATCGAAAAGGAAGATAAAATAAAGAAAATAAAATATATTAAAGTAAAGGTTAGGAAAGAAGGATTAGAATGAAAAATGAGTAAATATAGGTATAAAAGATTAGAGAACCTAAATATATAGATTTTCCCTATGAAATAAGGATAGCAGAGAAAGCATGCAAATTCAACAAAGATGTTACGATTCACTAAACTAATCTAATAGACTTGGTTCTAAATACTCAGATGTTCAATTATTCGCCGTAGAGCAACACATGAAATGACTTTTCTAAGCCTAGCGCAAACAAATTAAGACAATTATATAAACCTGGACAATGTCAATACTATGCTTAGTACGGGTCACTCTCACATAGCAATATTTAGCAAGTTACCATTCCAAAAATGTTGGCTCACTAAACAGCGTTATATCATAGATCTAGTGATTATACATGATATTGTTAACCCCGAAATTACTCTTAAAATTAACTCTAATGCATATAACTTAATTAACATAAAAGACTTAACACGAAATACGCATTATGACACATAGACATATCATAAACTTTGAAATAGAAAGTATAAGTAGAAAGCAAAGCAAAGTTGTGAGGTACGCAAGTGAAAGCTAAAGTTGATCAAACCGTATCCACTCTTTATTGGGAGTCGTCAATTCCCGCAATTCCTACGTCTGCTATGAATTCGGTCTCGGTCTGTACAGAACATCCGCTAGGATGCTATTCTTTGCGAATATCAAACAAACAAATATTGAAGAACGAAAACTTTTATTGATAAGTGATTTGTAAGTACACTTATACAACAATTTCGCTCGAGAATATAGAGAAATCTAGTGATCAAAACTAGGATTCGAATCACTTAAACATTTTCTCACTAACACTTATGAACGTAGCGAACTCTCTATCTATACACACTATATTTATCTCTAATTGCACTCTAATGTTCTCCTCTCTGGTGGTGCATGAAATTTGTAAGGTTTGGAGCCCTATTTATAGAGTTCGAAGGGTTGTGTCTATCCAAACAAAGAGTTATGTCCATTGGGGAAAGATTACATCTCTTCATTGTGATTGGTTGAGAAACTTTGATTTAATCCACAATGGTTAGGCACCTTTTCATGATTGGTTGACTTCTGATAATTATCTTTTCATTGGTAGTTGATGGTGGTTGATCATGCTTATCTAGCGGTTGGTAGTTAAGAAGATAAAACCAGAAAACCGTCTAAGTCGCGACTGCGATATACTTGTCACGACTGAGAATCTTTGATTGGCAGACTTCTGTTCTGAAGAAGAATAAGTCACGACCGCAAACGATTGTCGCGACCGTGAAATGCATTTTCTTTAGAATTCTCCTTGCAACTTCACCAATCTTTGACAGCTTAGATCCTAAGCCAAATCTTTGAGTTCCACGCACCTTTTTGCACATTTTTCACTCTTTTTTCATAGAATTCCACTTTAGATCATTTTACTCCCAAGATTTACCTAGTATCTGCATTTGCATAAAAACAACTACATACCACGTGAAATCTTTTATATGAAGTATAAAAATGACTTAAAATATAGTGTTTAGTGTGTAAAATTATAAACATAATAAGTGTAATTATACACTTATCATACCCCCACACTTAACTTTTGCCTTGTCCTCAAGGTAAATTCAATAGAAGTGTATAAATTGGTAAACAAGTTCGTACCTCATTTGGCGAAAGACTATTGCAGTGAGTACCATAGTCCACGTTGCAAAAGATTTCAAGTAGAAGTTCGAAATTTCCCACAAATTAGTAATGTGCAATTTATATAGCTTAGTTGCATACCTTTGTTCTTAATGGAGAGTCAACCGAATCGCAGCTTCATATAAGCGTTATATGCATACTCGAATATTACCTTCTCTTAATCATAGCATAAAGTATAAAGGACATAGAAAGCACACTTTGATTAATTTCTCTCAGGGCATTTTTAGGTAACCTAGGATGCTAAAACACTCTCAGTGGTTGCATTTTATGCTCCATACCACTCCCTCATTTTTTTCTTTTAAGCATATGTTTTTGAAGTACTTTGTACTTTGCACCCATTTTTCGTGCTATGCTTTCTTTTCTTTTTTTCACTCAATGAATGGTTGCAGTTTCTGCTCCGTACCATTCCTCACCTTTTGCATAACTCAT